>NBIV01000357.1:0-40777 GCA_003194525.1 Gracilariopsis chorda
CCAATATTCTCTGCTCTTGCTCATGAAGTACCCGCTGAACAAATTCCGGTCACGTACGATGATCTCTATCGCATTTTGAGATCTTTGCACCCACTCTGGCCAGCGTTTGTGATACCGCCACCTTCAAACCTCCGCGGTCTCACCAAAGACTCCTGTTTGGGCTCTGCAGACTGCGTTGGTAATCGTGTGTGTAACAACTGTCCAACCCCACCGTGCTCCTGTACTGTACAATTTGGCATTGGTGTTTGTTCATCTTTGTAAATAACAAACGTAGAGCTACAAGCCTGTATCACGCTTGATCACCATGATCGGCTTGTAGCTCACGCTTAGGAGACAGCATGTCACTCTGTTGAGACACGTCAACGAGCTTGTAGCTTTGTCATAGAAATAGTTAGACAGCTACAGCATTAATAAAAGGAGCGTCAGCCGGCCTTCCCCTCCAATCGGAGAAGGCCAGACTCATTCCCCATCATTGTGTTACATTTGGTAGCATCTTCTTTCCCGATCCTCGCCGCTCGGATCCACCACGCTGACACTTTGCACGACGTTTTGCTCTATCTCTCTCGTTCCTAGTTACATCAGTCTTCGTGCATCTGCTTGACAACATACTTTCCTTCGACATTAATTACCTTGTTCCTCTACGCATCGCAACGCACAGCTGTCTTCGATCAAAGAGAAACCTGGACACCGCCGTCCGTGAACAAAGGATCAAGCAGGACACCGCCATCCTGCACCGCAGAGAAACCTGAACACCGCCGTCCTTCAATGCCCAGAACCCGGACACCGCCGTCCGTCAATGCCCAGAACCCGGACACCGCCCGTCCGTTAATGCCCAGAACCCGGACACCGCCGTCCGTTAATGCCTAGAACCCGGACAACCGCCGTCCGTCAATGCCCAGAACCCGGACACCGCCGTCCGTCAACGCCCAGAACCCGGACACCGCCGTCCGTGAACAAAAGAATCAGCAGGACACTGCCTTCCTTCATCGCAGAGAAACCGCACTGCGCCGTTCGTCATGGCCTACCTCAGGGTCAGCGCTGTTTATCTCTCTGGATCTGGTTTCATCACTCAGGATCTTTTTCCATATTTCAAGTTGAGTCTCAAAACTCTCGTTCAACTTGTCTTCCGTCTGACACCGCCGTTAAACGGAACACCGCAGACCTGGCTTTCATCACAGCGCACAGGCTCTGCTCGTCCATCAGGATCAAGCCGCTGCTTTCCATGGACCACTGAGGTGCACCGTAAACACCTCTGTCCTTTCTTTGCCCCTAATTGTCACACGTCAGCGGCCGCACTCAAGTTATTATTGCGCAAAGAGGCGCACGTAGCTGTTGAAGCACATCAAAGTGAGCCGTCGCAGAACACATGGACTCTTGCTCGTCATCGCCTCTCTATTCTGTGTCGCACTTTCGCCAACTACGGATTCATTTTTTGAATGGATACTCGTCACCACCGTCTTCTGTATGTCTTTAGTAACCTCTGAGGGTAGCTTGTGTAGTATGGGATGCACAAGCACAAATGAAGTTCTCAGTCTATTTTCCAGCATAGACTTAAAATCAATTGCTGAGAAATTCTCTTGTCGATGTCTTATGGACTCATTTTGGCTACGCTCTACGTCATCAGATGCCAGCAGAACCGCACAGCCCCTACGCATTCTACAACTCGTTCATCGAGGACGAATGAACTCTGAAACTGGGGTGAGTGTAATACAAACGTAGAGCTACAAGCCTGTATCACGCTTGATCACCATGATCGCTTGTAGCTCACGCTTAGGAAGACAGCATGTCACTCTGTTGAGACACGTCAACGAGCTTGTAGCTTTGTCATAGAAATAGTTAGACAGCTACAACATTATAAAGGAGCGTCAGCCGGCCTTCCCCTCCAATCGGAGAAGGCCAGACTTCATTCCCCATCATTGTGTTACAATCTTCAAAGTGATTGCGATCTGGAGAATTCCTCGAATGGTCTCCACTGACGGACTTTAAGTCAGGGAAGTGTGTCTCTTCCCGCGCCTATGGGGAGCGCAAAGCGCAAGTATTACAACAGCCAATTGATTCCTTGCCGCCTTTGCTTGGTTCTGGTCTTACAGGCGATCGTTGTTTTTCACTTTCCGATTGTCGTGGCGAATCGAAAATTGTGTGGGTGACGCGACTTTTTCTGGCTTTCAAACGCATCTGTCTGCCGAGTGCTCTGCCACCCCATGCATCTGTAGGCCTGTAGAGTTTAATGAGTGTTCCTCTACCTCTGATTGTGACTCCCAACGAAATCTGTGCCTCTGTGATCTTTGAAACATGGAACACTTTCTCGTACGGTATGGATGATGATTATGAAACAATGAGAACTCGTGCGCTCTGCTTGTCGCCTTTTTCTTCGTGAATATGAAACAGGTCGTTCCTGTTTCAACACTGTTGCTCATGGGCAACCTCTCCGAGCTCCCCATTGCAAGCATCCAGCACCCTGTGCCATTTGACCAAACCAGTTTTGCAGACATTCTTGAACGTGTCCTCAAATACGCCGCCGTTCTCTGTTTCTTCGTTATCCCTTTTCAATTCTTTCACCACTAATGATCTTGCAAACGATTTTACTGGAGGCATTCTATCTCTCATCGTGGTTGCCCAACTACATAGGATCTCAAAAGGACTGATTTACTTCTTTCCGGGAGTTCATAACCGTGGGAATTCCTCTTACGTCGTATTCTCACGACTGGCCTCCTTCCGGGTATTTGTTCCGACTTGTCACGAGGCGAGAAACCCTTGGCGAAACGCAGCCAACACCGAGAGGAAGAAGAAATTTGGATACAGTTTGAAAACAATTCTGTTCCCTCTCACGGCCTTAGCAACTTTTGTACATTGCAGAGCTCGTCACAATTATTGCGGGAACAACAATGCGCTCACAACACTTTCGCCGAACAGAACTTTGATCCGAAGATATCTGTTGTGCGCGGTGCACAACGGCCACGTAGGGTGGATAATCTCTGGAGCGACTGTGATGACTTTTTCGTATCCACTAGGGGTTGTTCGAATCTGGAAAGGTGCTCAAGTGTGTTTCAAAGTCCGCGAGCAGCTTACACCTTACAAAGCGAATATTAAGCTCTCTGTGAGATACTACTCGGGGATACGATTTTCGATATTCATTCGAGAAAATGGGAGTTACAAAACTATTGACCTTTCGACATTTTTGCTCTCGAAAGGTGGGGTACGTTTTAGAACGATGCCTTTCCGTCCAGATCTTTCGAGCGAACCGGAGCTAAAGCATTTGTTAAACGGTATCCTGAACGGTGTTCGGCGTCGATTGGGATACAGTGAACTAGACACTCGTCATACATTGTGGCAGGAAAAGAACTTGAGGGTGCTTCAGAAGTAGCCGAAGAAATTATCTTTTATCATTTTCACGACTGGAACGATTCTGCGGAGACGATCGCAACGGCGTTCATGGCAGAACTGCGATATATGGATCCGTACTTAACAGCACTGGTCTACCATGGGTATTCACAAGGCCGTATACGTTTGAACAGATGAACCCGGCAAATAGCTGTGGTGAAGCAGTACCGTATTGCTCATGGATGGCTGTTGAATAGCTCTCGTGCTTGTGATTTTGATTCAATTTGTAGTGAACACGAGAGTGACTCACTTTGATGAAGTGGCGTTTCTGGCCATGAAAGAACTGATGGGAGAAGACTGCGTGCTTGGACCGCTTGCGGCCGATGGTGTAGTGGGGGCGGAAGTGGAATCTTCGGGAAGTAGGTCTTGGTTAGGACAGGAAAAGCGTTCGCAAAAAAGCAGAGGGTCCACGAAGGTGAATGATGAAATTGTTGGAATTACGACCTCTAATGTCTGTCTCACAATGTCTTATTTTATATGCTCGTATCTTTGATACCCAGACGACCTTTTATTTTATGTTCTACTCTACTTTGCTATTCTATATAAAGCTCTCGAGGTGAGAGCCATTGCGTCCCTCACCTCCGAGACAACTTCTTTGTCGTATCCACTCTTTCTTCTGATAGAAATTAAGTAAAGAGGGGATGGACTGGCGCCTATGATTACCTGCGGGATGACCGATAAACAAATTCAATCAGCTGTTTTCCCATTTGCTCACCGATGGCAGACAGGACAGTCTACCTTTTGGTACAACACCATGTCTCGCAACAATATATGATTATATTATAATGATTATTGCGAGAAATGGAGAACACTGTTGTACCAAAAGGTAAGAGTGTTCTGTCTGGCATCGGATAGCAAATGGAAAACAGCTGATTGAATTTTGTGCACTCGAGTTGCTGAAACTGGAAAGTGTTTCAATCTCTGGTGTTGACTGAAGAATAGGTTTTCGAGGAAACAAAGTATATTTTACCAGAAACCAATTGTATGTTCGACGTGGTGCAAGATGCTCTGAATGGAATGAGCGGACATCGAAGTGGTTCTATGTGTGCGCCGACCACAACACAACTTCTTTCTAGAAGCGCGCGTGTTGCCTTCATGTTGCACCACGATTGCGCAGATGAAATCACGTGTGCGCCACCCCAACCCAAACACTAAAAGATGTTCCGCCCACGTACGCTACAATTGGTATAACGTGGGATAGCTTTTAGACTTTTGTGGCAATGATAGTTGAGCGACGAGGCTACCTCGGAAGTTCTTGACTCCCAGTCGTCTCATCGCAGTTTATATACTCAACAAAACTTTCTTTGAAGATGATTATTCTAACAGCTCATGTGATAAACTACGTCCTGATCAGCAGAGTCATTGTCCTGAATCGGACGTCCGACATGGGCAAGGGTGAGCTCGTAGGCTCACCAAGTCGGCGGCGTCCTTTGGTACAGTGACGCATATGCCTTGCTGTACGGACATGATTCCAATTGTACGAACGCAAATGCATCGATTATGAAATAAATTCTTCCTCCCTTCACTGTTGCTTCCATTTCAGTCTCGTAAGCGTCATTTCTACTCCAACACGCCCCCTCGAGGACAAAATGGGACAACACCAAGGTCGTTGCGATGTCTCACAAAGTTCGGCCCACTTAGAATCTTCGTCAAGGAGTCCGCCAAATTGTTTCAGATGGTGTGAAGGTTACCCTAACCTTTCCATCCTGGATATTTTCTTTCACATACTTGTAGCGAATTGAGATATGTTTGACATTTCTGATGCCCTGAACGTCTTCAGTCCACTGGATGCTCCCCAAATTGTCTTGGAATATAGTTGTAGGGAGTGTGACATCAACATGCAGATCTTCGAGAAAATGTTGGAGCCAAACAGTGTTGCGGATGCATTCTGATAAGGAGTAAAATTCTGCTTCAGAAGTTGAAAGAGAAACTGAAGGCTGCATCTTAGAAATCCAAATCACTGAACAGCCAAATGATTTGATCAAGAGTCCACTTCGTGAACGTCGGGAATCCTTATCTCTACCCCAATCTGCGTCGCACCAAGCAATGATCGCGCTTTTGGCGCACTTGGGTATTAGAAGAACATAATCCATTGTACCCTTCAAGTAACGTAAGACATGCTTCAAAGACTTCCAATGAAGCGGACGCGCAGCCGACGCATATTTTGCAAGCATGGATACTGCAGTAGACAGATCTGGACGGGTCCTAGTTGAGAGAAACAAAAGCTTTCCCAAAGTTTCCCGATATGGAACATTTTCCATCTGTAGTTTCTCTTCGTCCGAAAGCAGCTCAAGTGGATCATATAATGCATGCGATAAAGGAAGTGGTGTTGATGCTGGCTTGCAGTTAATCATATTTGTATCTTCCAAGATCTTTCCAATCAATGCACGCTGACTCAGCATGAGTTCCCCTGGAGCTTCATGGATCGTCACTCCTAGAAACAAGTTACTTCTGCCCAGATCTTTGACTTCGTACTTTTCTTTCAATGAGTTTTTCACATCAAGCACTGATTGTCTGTCCCCAAAGATGGCAATGTCATCAACATATGCCAGTACTACCGCCATAGAAGCCTCAGACCTTCGTATAAAGACACAGTCACTGCTGCTGATGTTCTGCATCCCAATGCTAATCAGGAAGGACGAGAGAGTCTTGTGCCAGAGTTTTGGTGCTTCTCGCAATCCATACAGAGACTTATGCAGTCGGGCTACGGAACCGTTGGCAGCTGAGATGTCTTCAATATCGGGAAGACGAACAAACATCTGGAGGTCATCGGGAAGGGTGGCATTCAGGAACGCCCCTTAACGTCTATGTGTTGCCTTTCCCAGCCTTTTGAAACTGCTAGCGCAAGAAGTACTCTGAATACTTCAAAACCAGCGACAGGTGCATAGCACCCTTTTGCTTCTATGTTAGTGAGGCGCTGTAGATTTCCGCGGGCAACAAGACGAGCCTTGAATCGTTGAGGAAGTCCGAATTCGTCACGCTTCAGTTTGAGTATTACGGCAGTTGGAAGAGGACGCGAAGATGGGGTTTCAAGTGATATACTGTAAGTATTAGCATCATTGATCGTTTGGAACTCTTCTTCGATTGCATCTTTCCAATACTTCCATTCGGGAGACGCGCGAGCTTCGCTAATAGACGGCTCATCAGATGTGCTGATCGACTATGGCATGGCAACTGTAGCCCGGGACCTCAAGTTATATCGATGATTTGGTGTTTGATCGGCTCCTGCAGGGGTAGGGACATTTTCACTTGCATCAGGATACCTTGTGCCATCAAACGTTGACGGAATTTCAGGGTAGTGTGTGCCACTACTGAGAGCGTCATCGAATTCTCCACTGCTCCCATCGCTTGCAACATCAGGTTCAGGAAGGTCTTCTGAGGTGGATGACATCGTTTCGTCGTCTGATGCATCCAAAGTAACAAGTCCCTGACTTCTCATGTCATCCCTGAGTTCGTTCTCTCTGATTTCTCTAACACCAGGGAAGGTAGTCTCAAAGAAGCGAATATGCTTTGAATGTACCAATCCAGAGCTTGTCAAAATAAGGTACATTCCACCATCCAGGTGTCCAAGATGTACAGCAGGGACAACTCTACTCTCCATTTTCTTCCACTTCTTCCTGGCTGGCTGGATTAAGACACGACAGCCAAAGGGCCTCATGTGCTTAGCATAGGGTGGAGATATTCCGAAGAGAGCCTTGTGAGGGGATGTACCGGTCTTGCTGTGCGCAAATACGTTGCGGGCGTCGACTACATGCTTGAGAGCATATGACCAGAATGACAGCGGAAGGTTGGCCTCAGCAAGACAAGTGCGAATTAGAGACAGTAAAAACTCCCTGCGTACGTTCCACGAGCCCATTTGACGCTGGCGTATATGCGGAAGATGCGTGCACAGATATACCAAGGTTAGCAAATTTCTCCCTCGCCTTACTAAACTCTCGACCACCATCAGTATGCAGAGAGGTTACTTTGTAGTTGGATTGTCGTTCAAACCATGTCATGAAGTGTTCAATGACTGCAGACGCCTCCCCTTTTGTTCTGATAGGTTTTGCATACGTGAATCTTGTAAATTCATCGACAATGGTGCAGAAATAGCGTGAATGATCCCTAGCTTGGGGCTTGATTTTCCCCACAACATCTGAGTGCAACGAACCAGGTTTCAGAGCTTTCGTCAGGCTTCCTTTGTAAGAGCGTTTGTACTTTCCCTTTGCGCAAGGATCGCATTCAGGTTTTGATAGTTTTGCTGATGGTAGCTCTCCAATCTGGATTAGTTTCCTAACAGCGGCAGAAGATCCTGCGTGAGCCAGTCGCCGGTGCCAAGCGTTTTCCAGTTTGTTTCCTATTGCTACATCCGAAGTTTTCAAAACTTCAACTTCTTCCAATTCCACATCCCTATCCAAATCCAGTTCCATTTCTTCATTCGATTCCAGTTCAGCACTTCTAGCTTCCTCGGTGGAGCTACAATCAACACTTGGACTACTTGCTTCATCCAAAGAGTCTTCGCTGTTCCAATCTTCCTGACCAGTTGTTGAACTATGAACGGAAGTCGGTTGTGTGTGTTCTTGCACAGCGGCCATCATTATCTTGTCCATCCTAAAGTGGTAGGACTTGGCTGATGAGTTTCCAATGTAATACAGACCGTCTGCGTCTCGGGGTGCGATGCCGACAACACGGAAGTTCTCTGTCCGATCAAGAATCAGGGCCTGTTCCTTCGTAAACAGTACAACAAATCCTTTTTCGGCCAATGCCGGCACTGAAAGAAGATCCATAGCCAGTTCCGAAGAGCACAGTGTGTTGCTCAAATGGACTTCGGTTGTACAACTGTTCGCGGTCCACCACACACGCTTGATACCTTTTCGGTCAGCGTGGAGCAGTGAGTTGTCCCCAAGTGCTATGGGTACAGAGCAACTCTGGATGTCCGTCAACGATCTCTCAGTTCGAGTCATGTGCGATGACGTCCCGGAGTCGAGCATCATGACACAGTCAGAGCTGTTCCCCGTCACCGATCGGGCGGGTGCTGCACGAACTGAAGGTTGGTCTTTCTGTTTCTTCTTATTCTCCGTCCTCTTCATGAACCTGGTTCTGCTCCTCTCTCCTGTAGCCTCTTTGTCAGTCTCTGACATGTGTAGCCTGTTGTCAGGGTTCTTCGGATTTAACCAACATTTTTCCGTTCTGTGGTTGGGTTTGTCACATATATGACAGTAGTGCTTAGCAGAGTTTACGCGTTCGATGCGTTTCCTTTTGGATCTGATTGCTTGTTGCTCTTCGAGGAGCCGGGCAGAAACAGTTTCCCAAGTAGCAGATCGGTCAGAAAGTGTTTTCAAAGCTGCAGTGACCGGAATTAGTTCCTCTGCATCAATTGAAGATATCAGTAGTGCAATTGACAGCTCTTCTGGTATACTAGTGTTCATTGACTCTAGTTTTTCTAATATACCCTTCATCCGATCGATGTGCTTTCCAACATCACTCTTGATGGAAGAGTATCGCATTGAGATTAGTTCAGTCATTCTGGCAATCCTTGATGCGGCAGTTTTTGAATCATAGCGTTCTCCAAGTTTTTGTAGCATACGATACGGATTGTTAACATCGTTGCGTACGACCCGTAGTGCTTCATTGGAGAGTGCGGATACTATGATTCCACTTGCCTTCCTTTGGTCTGAGAGAAACTTTGATTCATCATCGCCTTCTTCAGTGAGGCTGTTTTCTCTCTCCAAAGTGCTCGACAACCCTTTCGCGTTGCATGCGGCTTCGATTCGAATTTTCCAGATTCCGTAGTCTTGACCCTCACTCAACGGCTCAATACGTGGCCTTTCTGACTCTGACATGGCTTCAGTGCGGAGCAGAAATGCACTTGATAAACGTAATGAACGAACGTAAAATTGTGGTATGCAATGTGATGAAGGTGTCCGACACAAAAGAAAAGAAGATCTTAGGATTGGCTTGTCTGCGTGGGGTAGCGTTAGATGCCCATAACCTTTTAGACTTTGTGGCAATGATAGTTGAGCGACGAGGCTACCTCGGAAGTTCTTGACTCCCAGTCGTCTCATCGCAGTTTATATACTCAACAAACTTTCTTTGAAGATGATTATTCTAACAGCTCATGTGATAAACTACGTCCTGATCAGCAGAGTCATTGTCCTGAATCGGACGTCCGACATGGGCAGGGTGAGCTCGTAGGCTCACCAAGTCGGCGGGCGTCCTTTGGTACAGTGACGCATATGCCTTGCTGTACGGACATGATTCCAATTGTACGAACGCAAATGCATCGATTATGAAATAAATTCTTCCTCCCTTCACTGTTGCTTCCATTTCAGTCTCGTAAGCGTCATTTCTACTCCAACAATAGCAGTAAGATTAGGTCTTCGTTTGAAATTGACCTTGAAACGGTAAGTTACTGGTCGAGTCGACCTCTCCCGTGGCTGTGCGCCACGTGATGTTTTATTTCGAAAAGCGATGCCGCCGCGCTTCCTGCCGGTGATATCTGACGCACAGCGCTTTCTCTGTTTTATGATATAGTGGCAAACAGTTGGCTCACAGAACACTTCTGCACAAAGATTCTCTGCTTGCAGCTTGTACGTGTACATCATGTACACATACATCGCGAACAGCTATTTTGTTCCTCGCCACGTCGACATAGAGCCGGTGGGAAAAGCTGGTAGGCGCCGACGTCAGCATTGCGTATCATACGATGGGCGCGCTCAGTGTAACGAGGCTGCATGACGCTGTAAGGCACATCTGCCAATCATCACCAAGAAAAGTGATGAGTTGTGAAGAGGGTACGCTCCATTGTTGCATGACGAGCGGCGACGCACGTTCTTCGCCAGTCGAAACCATGGCGCACGTGCCGAGAACCGCGAGACAATGACCTGTCACAATGAGCATCATGCAGTACATCTACGCGGACCGCGTTGGTACAGCTCCTTTTATCGGTTGTTCAGGCAGAAAGCCGAAATCCACTTAGAAAGTACCTTCGTACCAAAGGTACTAACAAAGGAACCTGCGGGAAAAAGTTGGGTAGAACGTGCTCGTTCTTATCGTCGTTTTCGGCGCATTTGCAAGCCACCCTCGGAGCCCTCTTCTAGTTATACTCTCTCTTCACAAAGCCAGACATCATGTGCATACGGTCCAAGCCTCCCCACATGCTTACCACTCACGTGCTCGAAGGAACATCTTTCATCCACCGGCATGGCATTTGAAGCACTAGACTTATCTTTGATGGAAAAATTTTGTGATTGGATGGAGCACGTGCATCTACGTTTGCACCTATGAAGACGAGTGAAATATTCCCGATTCTGTTTTCCTTCAACCCACATTTAAGGCAGTCATGATGGAATGGATTTCTATTAGAATAAGTATTCGAAGCAAGCCCCAGTCAGTCCTGCAGTCGGAACAAAATAATATCGATAACGGAGCACAACTTGTGGAAGGGACATGGACATGTTTGGAGGACGCACTTTGCATCCAAGTCTGGGTAGCGGAAAACCACCATTGGCTCCTATCGACAATTCCAGAGCTCGCAAGTGGCATACTTAAGAGCTGGCGCCACTGGCCACCTGCAACTTACTCTCGCCACCATCAACAACTCCCAGCGTCCAATACTCATCAGCTTCCTTCCAACTCTCAAAATGCGATTCTACTCTATTCTGTCTTCGGCTCTTCTTGTGTTGCTCCTTAGCAACGGCCTTGCCCAAAAGCTTACTCTCAAAGCATGCAAGCAAATGTGTGGACGTCAACAAATATCTCGCCTTAGCTCAAAGACCTGTTCAGCAAAGGCTACAAGCTCGGCTGCGCGTACTGCCAGTGTTTCAGCCGGTGGAGTGTGTTCTAGCGATGCTGATTGTGTGGAGGGCTACGGTTGTGCCGCAAGCAAGACGTGTAACAAGATTGTGGAGAATGTGGATTACTACGTGTGGACTAACGATTACTGCGAAATATTCATTAACGGACAGTATCAAGGCTTCGTGCCGTCGGGCTTCGACGTGGTAAAATTCACTTATTCAGGCACATGCGATGACATCATCATGAAGGTGACCAACGGTTATGACTACATCTCTTCAGGCATCGTAATGAAATATGGTGGGTGGAACCATGCCAGTCAGGGATTCCATCAAGCCCCGAATGGTATTGCTATTCCTATCTACGGGAGAGCCAAACTGAGTCCGGAAGGAAACTTCACTAACAACGATCCTTCTTACGATTACATGAGCTGGAATGAAGCGGTCTACGCTGCAGATATGGACCAGACCGGAAACTTTCCGCAGTCCATGAAGGATGCGGGCGCCGATCCGGTCACATCCGATGACGTTCTTACACCGCTTGACACCGTGATGGGTATTCGATATGAATTCCCGGAATGTTATTAGTAGAGGTGATGTTTGTGAATGACTTTTGGATTCCTAGTTATCGTACCCTGAAGTCAGAAGACGCGCTAGGGTTGAGGGTTGCAGGTTTTACAGGGTTTTACTGCATCCATCTAGAAGTGTAAGCCACGAATAAATGTTGTCGAGTTACCTTCGAATCTGTTCGCTTCCACGACTCACCGATCGTGTTGGTATTTGTGATGCGTCCTCACGGCATCATGGCACATGACAATCGACACGGCACACATTGCGTGATATTTGCAATCCGTCTTTGCTTATTTAGGCACGCGGCTGGATTGATTGTCCCGCCTGGATTGATTGTCCCGCAGTCTGGGTCACCGGACGCCAAAATAGTTTACGTTCTCAGCTTTCATCTTATGCTTTAGGCGACACACGAACGGGACTGCCGACTAGCGTTGTCGTTTGGAGCACCAGGCCTGCTGGAAAGAGCTTCAAAACGAAGAGAGATTCTAACTCCAACGTTAATTATTTCACATCGTGGACTACGCCAGAACTTTATCATCATATGTGCTGTTGTTAGAACCGAGTAAGGTGTTTGCTCAATGACAGAAAGTCTGCGCTTGACGAAGACGAGACATTTCGTCGCCATCCAAAACCCGATTTTGGGCCAGGCAGCGCACACCCAAGAGTTGAACTATTGAACTGAACTAGTTCAACTCTTGAGGGCCGTGCGCTGCCTGGCCCAATAGCGTGTTTTGGGCCGAGAGTAAAACAACGGCATTTGCATCTTGTTTTTGACTGTGTTGTTTTCTTCTACTCACGCTCGTTGCGTCTTCGGGGACTGGTCTGAATTTCAGAACTGCTGTGGTAACTCTTGCTGCTTTGTAATGCGTATGCGGTGCATGGTGATGACCATTATGAAAACAACTGAGCAATTCCGGCGCTCTGCCTGGTCGTCTGTACCGGAATCTCATATCTTGTATAATGTTGTGTAATCTGCTCCACTACTGTTGCGTCGCGGGAGATTTGGACGTAAATGCGAAGCTACTGTTGTACGACAAATGCGTCTGAATTTGTTACGTCATTATCTCGCGCACGTCAATTCAAAATTGCGTCATTATCTCGCGGAGCTCAATTCAGTACTATAACTACTCTGTCTTAATAGTGTTGATAGAGTGCGTAATAGTCTATTCTTCTCATCTCAGCAAACAACTGAGATGGAACGGGGCGCCTATAAAGACCTCCTATCTACTCGGGAGGAACCCACAAAAGCAGACCAGGCGGCGTGGGTGTGCCCGTTCTCTTCTTGCCTCCATTTTCCTTTTTGTCTGGGCTCAGCACTGCATCTAGCGTAGCTACCACCAGTCGACACTCAGCAACATATAACCATGCAGCGACAAAGCTTTTGAACACTCTTTTTTCATGCTTTTTTCTGTAAACATTTAGAATCTTTGTCTACAAAGTTAGATAATCAGGAACATGGGGGTAATCTTTGTACTACGTGCAGTGTAAAGCTAAAATTAATTCCGTGCATAAATAACGTTTGGTAGCAATTTACATATATTTCACTTTTTCGGAACAAAGAAACACGTTGTTTGTTTTATCGAACATATTCGTGTACAGTGCAGTTAAACGAGCAAAAGCCGCTTATGCAAATTTTGTATAAGCGGCGCTTCTAGACTCTTCCATGAAATTGGAATTGAAGACGTTGAATAAAACCAAAAAGAACAGAAACAAGAGGGAAAACCAAAAGCGTGGTTTTGAACGTAGGAAGGACAAGAACCACGGCAATGAAACAAAATCGAGAGCACGAAGACTGTTCTGAACGACGTTGTGTTTTGTGCTTCGAGATGAAAGACTGGTTTGTACCGAAATGCAGCATCTCTTATACGGAAACAAATTTGTTCTGATCTGTCTTTTTGTCCGTTTCAGAATTGGGTGTCACAATGAACCCACGCAGTCTCGTTTGAAACGCCTCTTTCGAGAATTCAAATCAGATCACTGTCACCTACGCAATTCCCAAACTTGATATCTGTCTTACCACCACCAATGCACAATTCACCAAATTAGCGTGCGCACTCTGTAACATAGCCCTTGGTACTATCCATCAATTAGAATGCGTCTCGCTACCACCCGCTCCAATAAAATATCATCACAATTAGTCCAGTGTCTGAGACATTTTTAAAAAAACAACTGCTCCAAAGGCAACATATAAAGCTCAATATTCTTTGAGTTATTCATGTTATTCATGAGGACGAGTACCCAGTTCGGCAGCTCTGCTTGAATTAGTCTCAAAATAAGACAGTTAATGTCGATAGAGTTGCTCGAAAGACAAAGGCAAATGGAAATGATTAGTTTACGAGACAATAGTAATGCGCTCACCATATCAGAATGCGGTAAAGCACCGCAAACACGTAGTGTTCACTACGTGTTGCTGGATGCCCTGCGGGACGGACTCGGCGGTTTGCCGAGCGTTGGGGCCGCCCCCGTTAGAGGCGGCGGTCCCGGAGGGAGCAGCGAGACGCTCCTTCAAAGTTCCAACAGTAGATAGCTGTTAGAACAATATAATCCGGCGTTCAAGCTCCCTCTTCGGCTCTACGCATCCCACCATCGCTTAAGACCCAACAGCGGGGAGCGGAGATCGGTTTGCAAAGCGATCTCCGCGGAAATCTCCGCATTACACTACAGCTGTCCAGATAACATATTACGTGGACGAGCCAGATCGTCAGAAGCGTGAGCTACAAGCGGATCATGGTGATCAAGCGTGAGACAAGTTTGTAGCTCTACGTTTCTATTACAAATGTAATGTGCTTTTAGGACTTTATCTGAGATCTCCAACCTACAATAGCTACCGCACACACAACTAATAATGAGCCTAGAATTCTTTGCGCACTCGATTTCTCGCCCAACACTAAAAGCGCCAGAACATATACAAACGGAACTTCAAGATTCTTCATAATAATACCCTGTCCCGCTTTGCTCGATTGCAGACCCTTATTCAGACAGGTCTGTGCGCAAAACGCTGACAACGACCCCAACAACATCACAGCCGTTCCCCTGCGATTGTATACGATCTGATGCATGGCTTCGCGTCCACCCAGAAACGCAGTGACAGGGGTGCCAATAATGCCGAGCGCGAACACTGAAAGCATGAAATGAACACGAGTTCCCATTCCACGCACGCACACATAGCCAGCCGCCGAAAAAAGAGCGCCGACAAGCACCAACAGTGCGCCCACGACGTGCTGATCGCCATTCGAATTAGCTGTGCTGGGGTCAGCAATCAACCACACACCAAGCAAAGCAACAAGCGCACACAGCACTTCGTGTACAGCGCAAGTCTCTTTCAATACGAGCTTTGAAAGTATCATAGTGAGAATAGGACTGCACGCAAAGATGGAACAAGCCTCACCAGCCGGCAAATAAGACAGCGATTTGAACGCAAGCACCATAGCAACCGTCCCAAACAAACCTCTGGTAAATAGCATGCGAAGATACAAAGGCGGCAGATTGAGAGGTGACTGATGCACAAAACTCACAAGCAGCATGCTTGAAAGCACCAAATGTGCAATGGAGCGGAGCAACACGGAGGCAGATGTGGAAAAGCCAAAGTGGGTGACGCTGAGTCGGATGGAAATGGTCATGAAGGAGAAGCATAGCGCAGCCAAAGCGATCCACGCGAGCGCATAGTGCTCAGGGGCAGGCGATGTGGCGCCGCTGGACGGGGAGAGAAGAGCATCGGTTTCGGTGGGGGCACGTAAGTTTTGCGGCAGGTGCGGCGACTTCATAAATGTGTGAGTTGCAGGCTCGTTTCGGGAAGACGGCGGCCGTGGTGTGGGTAGAGTGAGAGATTTGTGTACACATGATGGCGTCAGCTTCCACAGATTCGAAGACGCAGAAAAGGCTCACGGCGATTGCGAGCACGCGCGAGCACGTACCGTTGGCCGCGAAAATAATACAGTACTTGCATTTGAAGAAGCAGCAGTACACCGTGTACAGCACATGTTCATTTAGGGTGAAGTTATATCATAGATTCGAGAAGAACTACTAGACAAGTTGCACCGATGGAGCGCGCGCACAATCGTGTGGATCGGAAGCAACAACGGCCTTATTCTCGCCGGCGACGAGCGCCGCCGCCGAGACGGCGCGCACTTTATGTGGTTGCACTGCAACGTATAAATTTATAGGTTGCAGTGGGCCACACGCGCACAGCGCGTGTGTGCACGCTTCTGCCTTGCATGAGGCCACTCGGTCTCTACAACCGAATGCAGCTGTATGAGCCTTGTCAATAGTTAGATGCTCAACATGCGCCGGACATGCGCCCTTTGACGTGTCCACGTAACTTTACGCTTGCCTGCGGGACACGTGCTCCTGCATTATCCAACAATGACAAATGAGTCCCTCCACTCCGTCCCTCCACCAATCAGGTGAGAGCGTCGCTCCTAACTAGGAGATCCTCCTTCCATCCTTCTCCTCGCTCTCGTTCCCTTCGAGCACTCGTTCCCCTTCGAGCACTCGTTCCCCTTCGAGCACTCGTTCCCCTTCGCCGAGTGCTCGCAATGCGAACTCTGCCATTCGGTACGGGGGTCATCGCCCCCTTCATTTTCTCTCTCTTCGAACTGCTCTTTCCCTTGTTGCTGCGCTCCAAATCTCCCGCAGCATCCCTTCTTAACACAAAACGCGCCGAAAGGGGAAACCCCATTCCAGTACGAACCATTGTCAATTGGTGAGCGGAGGGTACGCAGAATAGATTGAATGTCTACTAGGATACGACTGCACTGGAGGCTTTGTTTTAATTCGAATAAGATTTAACGTTATTCTGATGAGGACAGAAGTGGAATCTTTCTCCAGTGAATGCGTATATGAGTCTACGATATGTTCTATGAGTAATTTATAGAAATAGATACAAGCATTTGCGTGTAATTACGCCTCTTACGATGCCATGCAACTGCCATGCCTTACGAGTGATACTGGTGATGATTTACGCGTACTTAAGGAAAAAAGAAGAGAGAGAGACTACTGTCTGAGCAAGTCAACTCTCATCTATCTGCATTGAATCAAGCAACCCATCTTAGCCCTTCGACATTACTAGTCTTTTCAACTGCTGAGAGCAGGTTAAACAATCACAAAATGTTCTAAAGAGCATATACGTCTGCTTCAACCGCTGCTATCGTGTAGAATCAACAGATCGTCAGCACACAGCCGCGCAGCAGTCTGCACATGTTGTCGTGTGTTGTTGCCGCTTTATCTTTAGCAACAAAGCCCAACAGCGGGCAATGCACTGGAGCGCAAACTTCGCCCATCCGCGCAGAACTTCAACAGTCTGTTGAATACTACAGCCAGTGATGGCGTACTGTTATGTGTGCAAATGCGTCTGAGACACGTCTACAGTATTCCACGCAAATGCGTGCGGCATTGCAATGTTGCGTACAATACATTGTCGTATTGGTGACACAACAAATATTGTTAGCACTATTGGTGAGACAACAAATATCGTTAGCAGTATTGGTGACACAACATATATCGTTAGGAATACATTATGTTTGAAATAGTCTACCTTAGGTTGCACACGCAATCTCTTGTGCCGAGTCAGCAGTCAACTGATTCGGCGCGGGTGCTTATAAAGGTCATCCGACTTCTCGGGTGGCTACTCACGAGAGAAGGCAACTCAGTGAGTGTACCCGAGACCTGTGTCTCTAAGAGCAACTATCTCTAACTCCGCTCATTCCCTTTCCGTCAATCCCCTTGCGCCCAGGGTTGCCTTCTCTCGTCTGTCGTTAAACGGGACTCTATCACTAAACAACACAGTCTACTGTTCTACAGTTACTGCGTTTGAAAACCCATCAAATGCCCCTTACGGAACGAATGTCTCTTCCTTCGTCAATTTTCACATGCTCCTCTCTCCCTCCTTCGGATCGTTTGCATTGCTTTCACCATATATCTTGAGACCAGGCTCGTATAACGCTCAGAACGACCATTGGCTTTTGCGAATCTGCAGAACGTATCAACCCTTCGAGAAGCTAGCTTCTCAAAGTAGGGGTCGCAAAGCTCTTGTCGTGCACGCGTAAAGAAAAGGTTACAGTTTTATTACTTTTTTACTAGCAATTCTTCTTGTATAGATAAGACGATGCAAAAGTTTGACTAAAGTTGCTCTAAAACTTAACGTTCGTTTCAGAATTGAATAAACTGTTTTCGATTTTCAAAAATATCAATATTACCATAAAAAAACTTCCCATTTTAAGACATGATAAATTGGAAAATTTTTGAGCCCTTTCTACCATACCAAACTATTGGTATTGTTCCACGTAGGAGTGTCAAAGAAAAGTAACATTTTGGCATGTATTCGTTTCATTATCCGAATTCAGTTCCGGCCAGATATGATTTTTTTCTCAGAATTCCACTTGTTGGTAGCAACCTGATCCAAACAGTGCGTGTCTCCAAAAAAGAGCACAAAATGTACCGTGTGACATGGCGCATAACTTTTTCTGAAATAATAACAGTTTTGCAACTCTATTGATACATTTACAAGAAATCTATTTATTAGCGTTGAATTTTGGACATTGTTCCATTTCTGTTGAACACTCCAACACGTCCAGAAACGCTACTTTTTTCAAAGAGTTTCCTCTAATTAGCTCAACATGCAATCAAAATGCACAGCTGTCTTCCCAGAAGGAGCTTTGCCATAAATCGTTGATCCTATAGAGGATGATCTTTCCGGCTTCTCTATTACCACATTCAATTGCTCCACGGCACAGACGAATCATCATAACGATCTGGGCAAAGCTAAGAGGGAGCAAACATGTGCAGCTACACATAGATCCTAAAGCTTATTGTTGTGCTGACAATGCTCTCGTCGATGACGTGGCCAGCAATACAAACCCTAATGTCAGTGCATTTGTTGCACTCGTCTAAAAGCTGTCACCTTTGTCATTATGACACTTTGCTATTGTGTAAATGACAGCCAAATCCCATCTCCGGTGCGTCACCTTTCACATATGTGGCATGATAAAACGTCTTATGCGTTCCTTCAAAAACCATTCCTTTAACCTCCATTCGAACTACTATTTCTGCAACAGAAGATGCTTTTTGGGCAAAGGGCTTGGAAGTTATACGCTTCCGATTACTCTGATACCTCACACAGGCGACTGTGGCCGGTCAAGACTACGAAGGTAATATGGCGTAATTCTTGTCAGAAATACCGACGGAGCTGAATGTTTTCGTTTTCTGAATTTGGTATTCTAAGTTTTGAACGATTTTTACGCCACTGGAACACGTGTACACAACATATATGTTGGTTACTATGAGGTGTGTCCAACGTGTTGCGCTCCGGCGAGATGTTCCAGAATGACGGATTTTGGTTGAGCACACCATAGCTTTGAGATTAGGGGATTGCCACGTATAGCCGCGTATACTACGGATATCATTGTTGCACGCTGCGCAAAAGGGGAAGTCGGGCAATCGCTCTAAAAGTGGAAGAGAGCAGGCACAAAAAGCCCGACAGACTTCGTTGACAGATACGAAGGTACCCTGGAGGGTCCGGCTCGCATCGGACCCAAATATTTGTTCTGCCACGTCCGGACAAGATTTCTACACAGAAATCAACCCCTTGGAGCAACCGTTGCTCTTTCTGTTTCCTTCCCAAACGGGAAACTATTGTACAATTCAAATTGAACGCCTTTTCGCGTCTGGGTGGCTTTTTCTGCGTAGCACTCTACCGTAGTATACGACATCAAAGCTCTGCACGCCTGCCTAACTACGCATTAGCGCAGCTATAAACAGTCATCAAGGCTTTGGGGTCCCCCAATCGAATGAAGCGAACAGGATGAGCTCACCGACCAGTATCTCAAAACCTTAATTCGGTGAGAAAAACTCCTTGAAGTAGTGGAACAGCGTGGGGCAGACGAATGGCGCTCCACACCATTGGTCTGTCCCACGCTGTTCACACTTTCAACGGCTCGAGTCGCGATAATTGTTGCTGACAACCCTCACCTGCTGCGGTGACCCAAGGTGGACAGCCTCCACAGTCTTCACGGCAATCGCACGCTTGTGCGCAACGAGGATTGCATTCGACGTTGGTGTAAAGAGGAAAACATAGGATGGGTTTGATTCGTAACTGCGACGAGTTGGCTGACAGTTTAATTAGGTATTATGCGCAATGATGACTGTAAGGATTCTATATAATGCACTACGATCAAGAAACCATCATTCTTGAAGGATCGCAATTCCCAGGTCGCAAGTCATAACCATCAAAGGTCATTATTAGTATGCTCTGAACAACCACATCATTGCACATTTCTCCATCTGGTGAGATTAACGGCGAGCTCTTGAGCTCTTGCTCAATAAGCATGAACCGGTATTTTAGTAAGTGCACTTGGGACGCAGCGTGCACAGTGCATTCACAAGTCAGGAGCTTTAGTATTTACAGCGCGCGCACTTGAATTGTCTCAAATTCACGATTGAATCAGGAGCCTTGTTTCCCACTCCCGACGAAGGTAGTATGCGACAAGTACTAAAAGTAACGGATATCCTTTCAAATCCATGTACACAGGATGTATGATAGCTGTACGAAAGCTGCAATCACTTTCCACTCGTAATCACCCAGATCTTGAGATGCAGCTAAGAGGGCCACTGCAAACTTTTGCCTTGTTCCCAAGCGCTGCCGCATAGTTGTACCACCTCAGGAAACGCCAATACGTGTTTGCTATTCTCCGTGACTCACCACACCCAGATGCCATAAGAGATCGCCACTCACAGCAGTTCAGCTGTCTCTCGAACCCCTGGTTCCTCAACGCGCGCAATGAAGCTCGCACACCCATGCCACACCGCCGTCCTGGCGGCCGTCCTTCTCAATTTCCTTCTCCGAAATGCGTTTGCCGTTTCTCTCAATCGGTATAACAGCTGTCCGGATCTGGTGAGCTACTTCAGGAACAACGCCCTCTCCCGCGTCGGTGCGTATGGGCTCAGCGACTCCAGAAACTTTGGGGGCTTCCGTCCATCTCTCTTCTGCGGTCCTTTCCGAGGCGGTCCCGGAGGTTTTGGAGGCGAACCTATACTCTTTGCTAACGCTGCTATCGGCGGTGATGGCGCAGCAGCAGCCAGTGTACCGCTCGCAGCCAGTGCGTCTCTTGAAGGTGCCGCCGCCGCTCCGCAGCCGGCACCAGCGCGCGAACAGGTGGCCGGGGTGGACTTTTCGGAGACGAATGTGCAGGTCGAAGGCGTTGATGAACCAGACATCATCAAGACTGATGGCAATCGCGTGTTCGTGGTTCGTGGAAGGAAGTTCTTCGTCGTGAAAGTCGCTTCTGGAGGTAGCAATGGCTACGTGACAGGAGAGCTATCACTGCCGTCACATGCGCGCGAAATGCTTATCCAGGGTGATCACCTGCTCGTTATCGCGCAGACGTTCGGCAGCATTTACCCCACGCCTCTTCTGTCATCTGTGGGTGGTTTCTTCTTTGATCAGAGCTTGACCACTGTCTACCAAATCAAGGTGACGAATGGTGTCCCGAAGTTGGTTTCTACCCTTCGCATGGAAGGTCGGTATTTGAATTCGAGGGAAGTTGACGGAGTGGCTCGAATTGTTACGTTGTACAGACCCCATCTGAGATTCAAATTCCCATCCTGTGTGATACCTTATGCTGAAGCCGAAGCTCACAATCAAGATATTATCCGAAGGTCTACTGAAAGGGAATGGTATCCCAGTTATTCGCTTAAGGTGGACGGGCAGGCTGGTGAGACCACGGACTTAATTTCTTCCTGTTCAAATGTGTACATTCCAGGAATCTTCCCAGGTTTCGAGTTGCTCACAGTTGTCACCCTTCCGGTATCAGGAAATCTGAAACCTACTGGAAGCGTTTCTATTGTCTCTGAAGGTGATGAAGTGTATTCAACAGCGTCCTCGTTGTATGTCACCACCACTGAATACCGATGGGACTTTTTCGGGTTTGAGAACAGTTTGAGATCAGGAAGAAACTTCGAAACATCCATCCACAAGTTTTCGTTGAACAACTACGGAGCAAACTACGTTGCTAGCGGCGAGGTCTCAGGAAGCGTTTTGAACCAGTTCTCCATGCACGAGTTTAACGGATACTTCTTCATCGCTACTACAGATGGTGCACCATGGTGGGGAGCCCGCGACGAAAGTTCAAGCAAGGTCACATCGTTCAGGCCATACGGCAGAAGTTTACGCAAGATAGGGGAAGTAGGAAACCTAGGACTTGGCGAACGCATATTTGCCGTGCGATACGTGAAGGATACAGCGTATGTGGTGACGTTCAGACAAATCGATCCCCTTTACATCATCGATTTGTCACGACCTTGGTGGCTGAGAGTAACTGGCGAGTTGAAGATTCCGGGCTTCAGTTCGTATCTCCACCCGATATCACCGGGACGTATATTGGGAGTGGGACAAGATGCAACTCCGGAAGGCCGAGTGACGGGATCTAAGGTGACATTGTTTGACGTGTCGGATAAGACAAACCCGACGGAGCTTTCTTCATGGACGTTGTCGGGAGGCAGATCGACTGCGGAATGGGATCATCGTGCTTTCTTGTACTGGGACCCAGAGTCTGTGGCAGTGTTGCCTGTTTCGGCATACTTTGGTTCAGAACGGTTTGTTGGGTCGGTGGTGCTGAAGGTTTCAACCAGTAGCATTCAGGAACGCGGTCGAATCACTCACGAGGCTATTTCGTCGAGCAGGTACTCGCCGTCGATTGAACGAAACATCGTTCTTGGTGGAGAGCATTTGTGGTCGCTTTCTTCCAAACAGCTGCAAGTTAATAACATCAAGGACCTGTCCAAGGAGTCTGTTACTTCGCTTAATTAAATTGATGAATCAACCTGCCGATACGCTATGAATTGACGTTTGTGCTTCAACATGCAGATATACCGTATAACTTGTGCTATATTGGCTAAAAAGAAGGTCATACTTCCCAAACTTAGGCGCTTCTACCGTTGGATGTCCATCATATGCGCAAAGCGGGGTTATGGTCTTTGTTGCCGAGTAGCATGTAACTGCGAGCAACGACTGTGTAAGCGCAACGACTACGTGTACAGCGTGACGCATGTGCAGCTCTATCCCTTGTCAGGAGGACCAGGAAGACATGGCGTGAAGCTCTTCCTGGCTTGCCCCAGAGCAAGAAAATTCGAAGATTTCTATGAAACACTCTGTGATCACTTTGGGTAAAAGAATTGTAATAGGTCGAAGTATTCCAGTTTTTGCCTTCTATTTTGATTACTTTTAACTACCATTGCTGTCGCAACCTTGATTTTTGTTTATAATTTGTGGATGGAAGACATGTCTTCCTGGTACCCGACAAGGGTTGACAAAGTTTTTAGTTTGATTCAAAAACTTTTGAGTCAAAGTCATGACAAAGGTCCTGATTTTCATTTCCAAAAGTTAGCTGTTCTCTACCAATTGCTCCTCGATTTTGTCGCAACTCTGCACCAAAGTTACTGGGACGGCGTTGATTGTACAACCCTTGCCTATGATGTTGAGTGTAAACATATTGTCTGGCAACAATATCGCTGGAAAGCATGTGAGAGTACGCATCCCATAAGAGTTGGTCATCCGTGGTACCTTTGGTACCTCGTGAGAATTTGGTGAGACCAGAATGAGCTTCGAACAAGCGCAATGCTGTCAATTAAGACATTCTGCGTACATGCGACCAATAATAACGACAAGGACAGGCAAATTGCTCATCTTCCATCCTCCGAACCCGCAGAGCTTTGTCTCTTTCCTCATATATGAGGGCCTGACATTTCCTTCGTAATGAAACATCACAGGATGCCAGCTTGGCAGATTCAATGTGAAGTTTCACATGCCTTGCAACAGCTTCCTTCAAGTACACAACGAGGACAATATGAATGCGGGTTTCTTTGCCGTACTTGATCACTCCCCTTCTCCAACCCACATCTTTAACATTACAACCCTCCTTACAACTGTCCGTAACTCGCACCCATTGCTAATCCTGCCAGACTTTTTTCTATTTGCCTTCTTTTTGGGAATTTAACGGCAGCATTCGTCCATGCAAGTGCCATTGCAGACATGCCCGAGTTGTACGGAACCAAAGAAGGCGATGCCACCAAGGTCGGGAAGTCCAATCTCGATGCGATGGTTCGCCCTACATATGAATTGTGCCCTCTCCGGCACCGTCGTTATCGGACTCATGACAGTCAATTGGTAACCTTTGAACGCGAGGTGTTAGCGCCTTCTTGCCATTACGATGTTACTTGTTACTGCTGCTGTTACTGCCAGTCACCAAAGAAGTGTGCTTGAGCTTTTGGAGTTTGATAGGCCAATGTATTTGACTCAGCATCCATCCGTTGCAGTCCATATATCCTGTAGTAAACCATTTGTCAGGAACTCCGACACAACTATTTACCTGTGAAACACATAAACTGGTTCGACAAGAATGAAGATAGCGCTCTTAAATTATACAAACGTTTAAAACGCTCAATACTTCTATCGAGATTTAAAAATGTTTTCTAACATTAAAACTAAAACGCGTTCCAAACATGCTTGACTTTATTTCTTCAAATTTCAATTCTTCATGAGACTCTAATAGATCTTCATTACAAAAAGAAAGTGCCTGCGACCTTATCGAGTTATCGTGCAGTAAAGAATAGTATAAACAAAAAGAAAACAATTCCACAATAAGATTCATATGCGCTTTTGATAAAATGTTGTGCAAGTAATGTTGTGCAAGAAATTGATATGACGTGCAGCAGAGTTCTTGCAAGTAAATCAGCATTTTGCGCAAAAATGTTGTGTATCGGCTAGTCTAGTACAGTATTCAAATTTTATTCGTCAAAAATTTGGGGAAGCAGCAATGAACGATCCACTACATGTATCTTAATTCATAGATCTTAAAGTTGTTTAGCCCAAAAATTCTTATTTTCAGAGTAGTAAAGTAGGACAGCACCAACGATATCAGACCGTAAAATGAGCTCCGGGTCGATGAGGATTGGCGAAGACGTCTGGTGCTATTTTCCTAAAGACACCTTGCAATAATAGCTTCTTTTATTCTAGCGTTCCATGATGAACGAGCCCCATCTTGCCAGAATCTTTCTTCGCAATTCGGAGATAAAACTTATAGTGTCTTGCCTCTAATTGCCCATATTTGGTGAAAAGATCGACATTGTGCACAGTAACATACGTTTTGCGTAGTTACAATGTTTTGGCAGTTATAATACTTTATTTCCTATTCTATTTAGTTTCTACACAATCACTCAATGTTTTCTACGCGTATCAGCATATTACGTAAAATAAAAATGGCCTAGTCAGTCGGCACGTTTTTTTCCGTCACTTCATTTTGGGAGTTAGAACATAGTTGTGGGTTCGCATGCTTTAATTTTTCTTTGTAACATACTATTTACGCAAGAGGTCAGATTAGAGATTTTGCACGATATAAATGCAAGGCATGAAGCAAAATAAAAATAGGCATTAGCATGCTACTGAACAATTCCAATATTATTCGATTTCCAACGTGAAAGGGGAATTAGTTAAAACCAATGTCTGAAACATTGTTGCATATTGTTTAGTGATTGAAAATTTCACCGTGGCATCAATGGCTCATGAAGAAAAACAGTTAGCCTTTTGCATTTTCTAGATTTTTAGCACCAAAATTTTGCAAATAATACTGATTTCAGCCGTGCCCATCAGTTGGGAAAGCTGAGTTCTAAATCACCATTTAACCAAACGCACGCAAATCGTAGTTAACTCATTCGCGCCTCCCCATTCTTCTGCGTGGTTTGAACCGAGACGTTTTGGTACTTATTACATTGCAGTAACCGGTTTAGCTTTCCATATCGAACAAGGTCCTCTCAGGAACATGGACCAGTATTTCTGATGTGTTCTCTTGCAGTGGTGTTTTTCATAAAAGTACCGATCTTTATCAGAGGGGAACATGGACCAGTATTTCTGATGTGTTCTCTGACAGTGGTCTTTTTCATAAACGTACCGATCTTTATCTGAGGAACATGGACCAGTATTTCTGATGTGTTCTCTGACAGTGGACTTTTTCATAAAGTATCGATCTTTATCTGAAAACAACCTTACAAATCGGCCCAAATGCATAAAAGCGACATATTGCTTCTCATCAATTGTTTTGTATCTTCACACGAATCATCTTACACAACCCTCAACCCCAACTTCAAGTCTATAAATATGTGTTCCAGTCTTGTCCAGGCCATATCCCTCACCAATACGCAAGGCAGACAGACACACCTATATAGACATACAAACAGAACTATCTCCACATGGATCGCGACAACAGCAAGTCAAACCGTACCCAGTCCCGTGAGAAGAGGTCCCATCAGAGACAAGAAAAGAATCGTAATCAGAGACAACGTCGCGGCCCGTCAAACCCGACCAGTCAGTCTCTCCAACTCCCTCAATTTAATGAGGTAGTACGACAGGCTGAAAACGTTAACATGAGGACACCAGCAAGTACTAATCGTGTGACTCCATGGGGCACATTCTCTTCCAGTGCTTCTCTTTTTCCTATCCCTTCTGTTGATTCTCTTATGGATGTAGCAAATCGAAAAGAGAGTACAGGTACTAATTCTGGGGAGCTCTCAAACTTGCCGACGACTTCAAGCCGTCAGCAAAATCAGGCTGGTTCCCGACCGCTGAGGGCCCCAAGGGCACCAAGGTCTTCGAATCGAGCCACTCCAGTGCCTCTGAGTCCAAGATGTGCCCCAACCAATGTTGAAAGGGATCTCACAGCAGGTAACACTGGTACCGGAGGGCGTGGGAGCGGATCAGGGCAAGCGGGAGCGTCAGGCCGCAAAGAAAGATGCCCGAAGTGCTCGTTGCACATCTCCGGGCCAATGAATTCTCACGAATGTAGGATATTGAAATGCCAGGATTGTGAGTACACGACTCTCCGCACTTCTAACCTCACGAGTATTTAAAACATGTAGGAAGGAGTAGCGAAGCAGGTAGAAGTGCCAATCATACCGGGGGTAGTGGCAGCACATCAGAGCAAGCTGGAGCTTCAGGTTCCAACGAAAGATGCTCGACATGCTCTTTGCGTATATCTGGACCAATGAATTCTCACACATGCAGGATGCTGACATGTCTGAATGAGAATTGTAGTTTCACAACTGCCCGCATTTCTAACTTACGCCGTCATGAAGCTACGAAGCATGCGGAGGGTATTGGTCCGCAATTTCCATGTCCTGATTGTGGAAAGAAGTTTAGCAGAGAGGATAATTTGGAACAACACAGATTCCTTAGTTGTCGAGGCGGAGAGTAACCCTTGTGAGGCGGACCTGGAAGAGATGGCGTGAAGCTCTGTCTGGCTGCCCCGTCGGTACTCGACAAGGGCTAACGTTGCCGCGCAATTAGCTCTTTGCCTCCGTCGAATCAACTACTGTATAGTTTTTTAAAAATATGACTCATCTGATCTGATCACTTCCTTGTTGCACCAGGTAGCGAACCTTTTCATTCATCACTTTTTGCAATTTTTTTGCAACTGCCTACAAGCCGCTCAAATTTTTTTAAAAAACCCACAATTGTTCATTTCTTTTCGTAGCAGGTCAGCAGTCATCTCTCCCGTTCTCATCGTCCACGAGAAACCTATGGATCGTCTTCTCTCTTAACGTCGTCACATGGTGACCCGACGAATAGAATGCCCTCTACGTTCACTATTCCCTACAGCTACACGCATATGCATAAATTACATTTCCAACAATGTCATACAAAGCATATTTTTGAATTCATCTTTGTCATGCTACACATTCAATTCCTCTTCTGCTTTATTTTGGTTGAGTTAGATTTATTGCTTCCAGTAGATATGATGAGGGAATCCGGACGCCGGAGCAGTCTTCATGAGAGACTGTAATAAGTTACTCATCTCTGCCACGGAGGTCAGTGATTCCGGGTGGTAGACTCGATTACCAGTTGATTTTATTAGCTAAGGTCTTTTTCTACAGCAAGATTGTCGAAAACCCTTCACAGCCAATTTTAACACCCACAGAAGAGCGCATGGAAAATACTAAGTGTGTATATCATCTGATACTCGATCTGAACTCAAGACGATATAACCTTAGCCAACTAATTGGGCTGCAACGATATTTGCGCATTTGGTTCACTTAATAATACACCTTTGGTCAAAAGCTCTGCGAATGATTGAGTTGTGTCAAAATCAGCTTAGAGGTCTGCAACGGCCGCAAGTATGTCTAGTTTACTCGAAAAGAGATGCGCTAGAGCAAATTGAGAACATTATTGCAACAACCCTTTTCAAAACAACTGCCAACACTATTGCTGACTAATTGTGACAGGCTGAAGTTCTACCATGAGGACCTCTGACTGTGAAAAAGGAAAAGTAGTTAGCCACATGTACGTCCTTGTGTTTAAATAAAACATTTCTGAGTAGGACGTCATGTCCACCAGTTCTTCGCTTCATACCTGTTCCATCTTGCTCTCATTTTAAACATCAAGGCGACGGCTACTTTCAGACGGATGCCCGTGTGCTGACAATTACTCTTGAGAAGCTATCCCAACTAGCTTTCAGTCTAGCGGAAGAGGATCATTGTGTCGAGATCTGTCGTTCAGCGGTACTGTGGTCTGGCGGATGACCACAGTCAGACGTCAGCGTAGCCCAGCGTCCCGGCCTCCGGCGAGGCTGATCTTCCAAACAGCGGTGACAAGCACAGTGGCAGCCCTGGGTTGGGCTGCATGTGCGCACAGACTGGCGGTCCAAGGAGGGCTGCGTCGCGTGTTGACGAACAGACGGCCCCGGAGGAGCTGAGTTGCGTCGGAGAGTGTTTAGTAGACAACGTAATTGTAGAATAAAGCAGATGATCCACCTTCGTTTACTCACACAGCTTCTCAGCCGTGAGCTTTTGTAGACAATGCAGATGCTGTAAACCCTGTTAAACCAGCATCTCCCTGAGCCTGTGTGATACAGGGGGCTCTTCAAAATACGCAAAACGGATGGCTGACGTGATATATCACTCGGGATATACACATCAATCTCACAGTATCTTTCTAATCAAAATTGCTCACCACTCACGTAAGACTAATGCTCAATACCGGTTCCTACACCTCTCTTAAACCTCTTCCCCACACGGGGCTTTGGAACATTCCCACTCGACGCATTGCGCAGTCTGTCTCGAAAAGGCCTTGAAAGATTGAGCAATGTGTTTTAAGGATACTTTTGTTCCAGAAGACATTCGAGCCCCCTGGGAACGGCCGTTTGAGCTTCATCCTCTTCATCGGCTTGTTCTTCGGGCGTTTCGGCGCTCCAGACGCCTTGTGCCAGCAACAAACTCGAAATACCTAGGTTTGCAGAGGAAAACGTAGCTTCTCCAATGTCACGCAACGCGTTTCCGCTCTTCTTCCCTTGGAACTTGTCCATATCAAAGCCAGCTCCCGCCAGAACTGACTTAGGCACTGACCACTTCTCTGATTTTAGTGCCCCGAATGTGGTGCTTGCCTTCGCATACTTGTCACAATCCATATCCATTTTGCAGTACCCTGTTGCCCACTTTCCCATTTGCAACCGGCGTTCACTTGGAGCAAGTTTTTCGATGTCTTTCAACCCCAGTTTAGCCTTGTTCATCTGGATCCGCGTCTTCCCAAGTTTCCAACTGCTCGTACGTTTCGTGGCCGCAACCTGTTCTGCCACTCCGCCAGCTATTCCTGTCACCATAGCAGCAATCCCAAATGCCGATGATGAAACCCCGAGTTTTGATATAGTGTCGCTGCGACTACTGTTCGGATTCCGCTCGTCTTGGATAGCCATACTGTCCGCTGCTATTCCGAGCGTAGAAGAGGTAGCGCCGAATATTCCACCTGCTACTGCGACCGCCACTACTGCTGTAGAACCTGCAGTTACTACCGATGCAACCGTTAGCCCAATAGTGAGGAAGAAGCCGGCTATATTCAACGCCAGATCAGCTTCTGACGAGATATGCCCAGTAGGATCTGTCAAATTGGTAGGATTTCTTTCGCAGTAGGCATACGGGTTCATGCCACCTTCCCGAAAGGGGGAAAATGTATCCATACTAGGGAACATGCCCAAGTTTGGAAAACAAACACGCGTTCCGCTCCCTGCGAGATAGAAACTGAACTTGCGCCCATCGGAAGTCGTCACAAAATCCCTCAGCATGCCTGTATATCTTGTGCGCGGGAGGGGAAATACACCATCATCATTGAGTTTTCCATAAGGGGAAGTTACGATGCAACGAGCTGTACCACTTCCATGCATGACAAACGGAGTTTGGTTCTCACTAGATGCCAGAAACGAGGTCACACCGTCTCCCTTCTCTGCGATTGTGCGCTGCTCAACTCGCACATACTCGGAGGTTGATGATGCATTCCGTTCGCAAACGACATGTCGACCTGAATAGAACAGCACACTGTCATCTTTCTTGACAACTCTGTCAAAAGGATCGTACTTGAAATTCTTCAAAAGAGTATTATCGCCTTGTGATGCAACTTGGCTGATCTGTTCCAAGCGACCAGATGGAGAATATTCCATGCTTAAACCGATGTTTCCGTCACTTTGTTCCATGCATACTTCCTCAACATTCCCATCATCGTCATATTGAAACGAAACTGCGCTTGGGAAATGGGACATCAGTGTGTGTTCGATCCTGCTAACTTGGAAGCTGTGAGCTGCATTGTATTGCCATGTGCCCACATCCGTAAGACCACCTTGCAACGTCGAGAATACTTTTGAAATGTTGTTGGCAATATCAAACTCCCATTTGCGTTCAATCAGCCTGCCTGAGGAGGATGACGTCAAGCCGTCCGAAACATTAACTAAGAATGATTCATCGGAGCATCGTGGCACAAAGTATCTCAACAATCTACTGCTTCTGTCGTACTCAAAGCTTTCAACGATCTTTTCAACGCCAGCTGCTAATGTGGTCCGCAGTATAATTCGATCTTCTTTGTCAAATTGTTGGCGAGACGTGTATTCCATGGCTGTAGAATTTCCGACAATAACTGAAACCCTTCGTTCGACTTCTCGATCCATATCGTCATACGATGAAGTTGTGACCTGTTTCTGCTCTTCATTTTCCATGACAATCTCTTCTTTTACTCGTCCAAATTCATCATATTCCATCTCTATTCTCACGGTTCCTTGTGAAAGTGCCTGCAATCTACCAAATTCATCGTATTGTCGTGAAATTTGGATCATTCCTGAAGAGATTTCGTGCTCGGTACGAATCGGCTTCCCTGATATAGACCTTTCGATATAGTTTTTTGTTGCCGTCTCCATATCAGTTGTTTGCGTCACAGAATGCAGTCGGCCGGATGGCTGATACAAGAAATCGTACGAAGTGTTGCCACTGGTCGCACTGCGAAGACGACCTACAGCTACCTCATCTCTCGAATTATAATCGAAAGTAATCGTGTCGGTCGTACCAAGAGCTTGTCGATACCTTCCAATTTCTGATGGTTTGTTCCCCAGCACAGAATTGAACACAATCTCGCACATGTTGCCTGACTGGGTTGTAATTGTATCAGCATGTGTCTGTCCACCATTGTAAGAGTACGTTGTTTGATACCCATTGACAGCCCTAGAGACCATTCGACCTATCCCGTCAAATGACCGTTCGCCCAATACGATTGTGGATGAGTCTTTGGAAACGCTGATGCTTGTCATAAGTTTTTCAGGTGAGAACGCCACGTATTCAAAGCTGAAAACTCTTCCATCCTCATTTCTAACACTCACGACTCGATCAAAGTAGTCGTACTCTTGAACAAGGCGCTCATACCCCATTGGAGATACAGCAGATTTTCGTCGACCAAATCCATCGTATTCGAACACTTTCTGAACCTCCCCAGCATCGGCATCGCTCCTGATAATTATACGTTCCGGCTCTTTAAATAAATTATACTGCGTGGTCACGGGAGCACGTCTAGCGACAACGTTGTCTTCGTCATCACGGATAATATCTTGAGTGGTCACCTGCATTCCGATGGGATCGTTTTCGAAGATTTTGACCACCCCATCCGCAGATTTCACTTCCTGCAACTCACCCCATCCGTCATATGTATTCCTAAACGTGTTACGGTACATTTCCTCCCCGTTTTCTTCGTAATCGATGAAAGTTTCTATGTGTTTCTCACCATATGCATCATAACGTCGAGAAAGTACCTCCACAAATCTGTTGTTCTGATCCGGTGCCGGCAGGGACACACTAACCCCGAGAAGTCTCCCGGCTCCATCAAATGTAGCTTTCCTTTTGGTTGAGCTGGAATGCAACATTTCCGTTACGGATGGCATGCTATTTTCGATTTGAACAAACTGATGCTCGTACGTCGTTGTTCGGGAATATTCTGTACCGAATCCAACTGTTTTGGAGAGAACGTTTCCCATCCGATCATACTCGAATTGAGTGACGACTCCGAGGCGATCTGTTTTTGAAATTGGGAGATCACAGAACGGAAGACAAATTTCACTGTATGAGAAGCAATTCCCATCGTAACCCTCAACACGTACAGATCTTTGTCGATTTTGATTCTCATCTTGCTTGTACGTGAAACTCAGAGTTGTATTCGTGCCCGACCTCGTTCCATCTAACATTTGTATAGTTGCTTGGAACAAACTGTTATGCGTGCAGTAGTTTGAAGGCTCATTGACAAATGAAAAATCGACATTGCAGTAGGTTTGACCGTCTTGCACGCATTCTAGCGATGAAAGCTTCACAACACCAGGGATTTCTCTCTCTCCATCAATCGGAGGCAAGGCGATGTATGCATAGCGCTTCTCCTTTCTCGAATCGGCACCGGCCGCAGTCGTAACATTTTTCTTCAAATACCTTCGAAAAGAACCGAATGGATCTGCTGGGCAAGCCCCGACCTCACCGCCAATTGGGTAGAATTCTAACTCTTCTATTATACCTGATGGAGAAACTGTCCGAATTGTATTCCCAAACTCATCAACTTCATGCTCTTCGTAGAAAGTACGAGTTCCGTCCAAAGTCTGAAACGTCTTGGATAGTCTCACAGGAAATAAGACATTGTCTGGGAGCTCTTCTAGTGTCAACATTGAATTCTCTTCCATGTCACAAGGATAAGTATATTCCGATAACGTGACGCAATCTTTCTTAGAGACTCTTTCCGAGACCACCAAATGGAACGTGTTGTACGTACATCGCGCAGTTGTTTCATCCGCAGTACCAGGGCAAGTAGTAACTTCCACCCAATACGAGTAAGATGATGCATTTCCCCACGTGTACAAGGTATCTGCATAAACACTAGAGTTGTTTTGGTGTGGATATCCAAGGAAGTTTGCATAATTCTCGTCTTCATCAGGATAGGCATACCTCTCAACCATCTCATCAGATCTTCCACCATAATCACGAACAAATTCAACAACTCGTGGCATGCGTAGAGGTTTTGGGCTGTCGTTGGACATGTACTTGTGCCCGACGCTGTCGTACGAAATTGTTTCCTTCATTCCCTCTTCGTATTCAATCTGAGAAACGACTTTGTAATCGAACAGGTTTTGGTAGGTGATCATCATAGCTGATTCCCCATTGCCCGTCGGACGTTTAACATTTGTCAACGTGGACGTAACGCCGTCGGTCATGTGTTCAAATATATATGAGACGTAGCCGGTGACAGAACGAATATCTGCCTTCGAAATTACTCCTGAAGAGTATTCCAACCTGAGCACACACTCTCCAAAGACATCAGTGACACGATATAAAGCAATCTCGTAGTTTACGATGCCGTACTCAAAAGTATACTTATGACCATTGGGAAGGTATAGATATGTGAGCACATATGTATTATTGATATTCTGTGAAAGAACCTCAACAACTCCATCCTTATTGATCACTTTGAAATAGTTATCCTCTTGGTTAAAAAGGGCAACAAAGTCCCTGGTCTTCTGATCGGAGAAAACCACGAGCTTGTCACCGTTCTCCTGACTCTTCCTGTGACTGTAAGAAAAGCATTGATTGTTTGATAGGGTGAATTTTCCTGAGGTGGTGAACTTGGCGAGTCCGTTAAGTTCCCATCCCCTTCCATAAGGTCCATTTCCAGCCGCAGTGGAGTTGAGCATCGAGAAGTTGAGGGAGATTGTCCTTTTTGCTTCATCGCGCTCCGAGTCTGCAGTTGAGATAGAAAGGAGCGGAATTGAAACGGAGTGGAGTCCAGTCTGTGTGCTCACCGATGACAGCAGATCCTCACTCCTGTTCTGGACTTGAGAATACATTGCAATTTCGTACCAAGAGATGAGCAAGAGTTCTTTTTTCGCAGCTTGACGACCTGATGTCGAGAATTGCGGAACGATTCGCATTTGGAGCGCAAGATTTATATAGCGGTCTGGCCACTGTCAACGAAGGAACTGGTGAGGGTGTGAAAGGTTCACGATGGGTAAGCGTGAAGGAAACAAAACTGTAAGGAATCCTGCTCAAGGAGCACTAATTGTATATTGTGCAAGATTATCACTATAGTTATGGGAACCTGAGTCAGCATATCTTTGGCTTTTCCAGAAACGCAGAAGTAGAATTACTGCTGCACTGGAGATGCTGAGTGGGTGATCGGTGCGAATTCTGACTTGGCAGTGAATAACCGTATTTGGACCACATTAGGACCTTCTGGCTGCGGATTGTTCCCAGACGCTACGACGCAATCTCTACCTCACTATGCACTATGATTTGCACGGTTGGTGCGCTCATTGACTTCTTCTTCGGCTGATGCCGCTCTTCTGAACGCAGTGGAATCCCTCCATCGGCGCTGCGAAGCACATGGCTCTGCCCCAAAGGGCCTCCATGTTGAATATTACAGCCATTGACTTCGCGGTGTCATGCCACGCATCATTTGAAATGGCGTGCAAACGCGTGTGAGTCACGTGGACTGTTTTACGTAAATGCAAATGCTTGTGATTTTGTACACGATAATGGAATTTCGAACGAAGTCTAGAAGAATATTTATTTATTTCGGAACATTGGCGAGAAGGATGGCTTATGTTAGCCATCACGATCGATCGCTGCGTTGCTAGAGAAAGTAGTCATTGTCATCGCCGCTACAATCTTTGTTCGTTAGCCGTTTTCTTTTACCCACCCTATCTCCCTCCCTGGGTACGGCTTAGTCTAGTGGGACTGAGCTGTGAGCTCTATGTGCTGATCTAGAGCTTGATTCGCAGCTGATACTGCCTATCGAATCCCGTTCTACCAAGCCATAATGATCAACAATTAAGAGAAAGAAAATAAATTGTCGTATTGGGCGCGCGATGAGGTGTCTATATAGCTAGAAATGTATTCTGTTGAGAAAAGCCTACGTCAGGTTGTATAGGCAATCTACTCCTCACAGGCGGATGTCAACTGATTGGGGTGCTTATAAAGGCCATCTGACTTACTGACTGACTTCTGACGGATGGCCACTCACGAGCGCAACCAAATCTCAGTGAGGTACCCGCTTCTTGACCTATACGCGATACTATAGAATTTGAGCCATTCCCTTTGCGCCGTTCCTTTTCGTCCAGCCTCTGTCTCCTTGCTTTGTCAGAACAGTGTTTTATCACACTGACAACACTCTAGCAATTGACAGTTGGTAAAAAAATATACGTATACGCTTCGTACACCTTCAGATCAAACCGGACCTGGAACCGAATTTCATCGTTTCGGGAGACGTGGTTGGTGCATTTGTTAAAAATTTAAAGGGCCATTTACGAAACCGAAAACTGTGAATTTGTTCTTGAAAAAGAGAGCCAGCGAGGCTTCCATCAAAGCACGACAGCATGAACATCTCTGCCGAAGGCGTGAGCTACGCGTTAACTCTGATCTGGTGAGTATAGCACTGCTGTTGACCGCACAGACCGGCCCTTAGGGCCAAGTCATAAACGTCAAAACGGGCTGAGAAACGTTGCCAACCAGTCCTACTGACGATGGCGACGCCAGGGTGTACCCAGGCGGTTTGGAGGCATTGAATTATACCTTCTGACATCAGCAGAAGGCGTAAAGGTGTGCGAGTGATGCAGAAAAGGTACGGTGGGGTTTGCAACCTTGAGTCAGCAAGATGTCCATCCAAACACGTTTTGATGGAATTGCTTTGACGGATCATTCACAGTTTTTGTTCCAAGTTTATTAAAAGATGTTCGACACAATCCTATCCCAAAAACTTTGCGTACTTAAGGAGATGCACAAGCGCAAGATTAACCCCCCAACTCCATACTCAACACTCCGGGCACCCATCATCATTCACGTTTCTTCTTCTTCAAGCTTTGAGAACAATACATCACCATGGCATTGAGCGGCTCTGTTTGGTTGCGAGTGGATGAAGGATATTCTAACGTTGGGGCAAAGCTTTTTGGAAACCAAAAAACCCAACTGCCCGTGACCGTGTACTACGATGTAAATAACGGGCGCGCAGTTGAAGCAGGGATTGTTGCGAGAGAAACGGTCACCACTCAACCAGAAGAAGTAAATAGCTCCGATTTCAGTCTACCCTCTGAGATTAATGCGGGAGAAGTAGCGGAGGCACAGAGAAGGTACAAGTCGCACCCTGATAATGTACCTCAACTTGGAGAAGAAGGCACTGGCCCAACTTGGGATGGTCGGTATTTCTTCAATCTGACAGGAGACTACAAAAGCTCCGATAGCCACTCGGAAAAGATTGTTGAGCTCATGGCGTATTGTACGTTTGAGGCAAACAACGGCGGTGAAGGGGATTCTATTACAGTGTTTTCATGCATGTATGTATCGGGCACACCTATTGATAACAATAACTATATAACTGTGACCCTCACACCGAAACCCTCTATTGATATCACATGGGAGACAGCTGCATTCGAAGAGGATCAGAAATTGAATGAGTGCACATATTACCAATATGTGGCTTCATACAAAGATTCCAGCTACTCTTGCACCGTGGACTTTGAAAATAGCACTACCACAATTGAGGACAAGGACGACAGGCGTGACAAACCTCTAAACTACCTTACGACGAATCCAGTAACAGGTACGGATGTAGGAAGCGGTGGATTTTACGACTTTGGATTCCGTGGCGGTAAAGGGGGAGTGAACAAAGTGGCACGAGCCATTGCGCATGGGTTCGTAGCGGCAGGAACAGTGACACAGCAGATGGACCATGGTGACAAACTATTTTACAGTTTCAAACGTGATGGAACATGCTTTGGTTCTGCAGCTTCGTTCTGGGTGAAGAATGGTTATCTTCCGAATTCGCTTGCGGGACATGAATGGTTTGACGAGAACTATGTGTACACTGTTATGGATATTTACGGTGGTATTTCGAAACTTGTGCTGACTCCGGACCTGGATTCGGACAATGACACTGGGCACGGTCATGCAAGGATCACGCATGCTTACGAGGTGATTGAAGACTGAGACAATCGTTGCGGGAGATAATGTGCAGTAAATGTGGCACCCACCAGTTAGCTTGTCACAGCACGAGACTTATTCTGGATTTAGGTGGGTTTACCAGAATACCATAAAAGAGAAAAGAAATAAAAACGCCGCATGTAATACGGTAGACGGAAATCGTAGTCGTAGAGAGGCGCTTTCGTCGAGTGTGGCCGAGCTTTGCCAGATTCGCAGCTACAAGCGTTTATGTAGCACAACTGTTTCTACCTATTGCTAACGTTATGCCGCAAACGTCTACGAACAAGACTAACGTCTAAGTACAGCGCTGTAACGTTAGCGCTAACAACGTTCCAGTAGTATACAAAACGTTCTATTACACCGCATATGCGCTTACATTTCACAACAAGGAGATGCCGATTTTGACCCAAAGTACTCGTCCTATCTTAGTATATGTCGATACAGAATTAAATAAGACCTTTTACGAAGTAAAGAGCTACCTACGCAGTTTGTAAGCATTATAGTATACACGTAGGCAGGGAACGGCGGGAAAAGGCAAATATAGTAAAACGTTTGGGATATGTGCACCTCATTTTTGGGCAACGGGGGAGGCAAATGACGCTGGTGGTTATAACCCAGTAGAGGAAATGCCAGGGGGTACCAGCATGTCAGAACAGGCAACGAACAGACAAGGTCGTGATGCGCAAGTTGGTGCGGTGCCATGATGCGAACGAACAACAAACAATTGCGACAGCCACAATGACAACAGAAAGCAAAAAACAGTAAAAACAACAGCGACAGCCAACAGCAACAAACAGCGACAAAATAAACTAACAACCACGAGAACAACAACCCCAAGCGTAGTCACAAGCCCAAAATAGGGCAACGCAGGTGGTGGTGTGCTTGCTGGACAAGAGTCGGCGGGAGACCGAGCCGCCAAAAGATAGTAAAAGAAACGGGGAAAGAGGTGCGAGGTTGATAGCAGGGAGGAGCAGGGTGCTCTAAAGGGTAGGGGGTTGCCGAAGGAAAAGGTTGGGAGAGAAAGGTGGGAAGTGGTCTGCCCGAGTTGAGTTTGCTGCTAGGCGCTCGCCTCGGGGGTTTATATAGGCAGCTGATGTATTGAATAACCTCCACTGCGGCATGTGATAACTTATGCCAGTACATAAAGCCCTTGATTCAGATTTGGGTCTTGTCCCGTGATGATCACTCATCTTCCATAAGGATGGCCTGATGGCAAACGATTTATCTTCTGGCCCGCCATAGTGTGTTGCCGAACGTCATCCTAACGGAGCTTTTGTGTTAACTGACTTTATCGTAAGCCAGCTCCATTTCATCTGACCCGACTCCAAGTTTCTCGTCCTTTCTGCCAGCTGCTTCATTACCCGATCCTACACCCCATGTCTAATCTTAGCCAAGCTGTTGATGTTGTTGCCGGAAGCGCCGCCTCTAGTCATGGTCTCTATAGCCAGTTGGACGGAGAAGAAAGTTCAGGAGATGTATCCGTCTCCGCGTGTGCGCCGATGCCAGATATCACGTGGTCTCCCGTGCTGGTGGCCGAATTCGAGAGCATCGTACGTGATATTTGCATTGGCGTAGTCCCGTACACTTCCGTGGCTGCGGTTGTTGGCGTCTATGTCAATCGCTTGCCGACATTGTATTTGCGTGGACTGTTAGTTGGTCTCCGTGGCGGAGCTTGTGCCCCCATGCGATCTTCATTCCTAAAGCCAGGGATAGACCAGTTGATTGACACTCAGGGAGCGTATTGGGCATTAGCTTGAATTGAAGTTAGTGTCCAACATTCCTATCCATACTTTGACATCCCATCAGCGTGACCGACTTCTGTTGAATACGACCCAAGAATACTATATATAGCAGTACTCCCCTACGGAATACCGCCTTCAACCTGCGTCTTCACCAAACAAACATGCTACCGAAGCCGTTCGACAAGTTACCGACGACGAAAGTGATTCCCCAGGAGCTCACCGCCGTTACCCATCAGTATTAGACGTTGAAGCGTCCGAGGCCATGGAGAGTGATACCGAAACAAGCGTGGAGACAGCACGAGAAGATGCCGAAGAGGAGCGCGTGGAGGCATTCATTGCCAATTTCGAACTGGTTGTCTGTGCCCTTCTGTCCGGTGAATCCCCATCGCCGCCCACTATTTACAATGCTATTCGTTTGCTTCCCCCATCCTTTGCGCGTGGCTTCCTGTCAGCTTTGCAGTTCTTGATGGTTGCAAGCAACAATGTTCGCCGTAGCGCCGTCCTGTGTCACCTTCACCGTGCCCTTAGTGACATTATTGCAGCTTCCTCCTTAGGCCCTCAGAGGGACCAAGACGTAGTCGTCGGAACCAGGGCTGGTGTGCTGTTCGCCGCCCCAATCGCCGTCACAGTGCGAGACGCCGGGGCAGGAACACTGCTGCAACTGGCTCCAGTGCTTGATGCATCACCTCTTTGACATGCATACAGTCCAATAAAAATGAAGTCTGCTTTGCGTCTGCGTACATCTTATTAGCTCTTCGCCATTCGTTTGGGCCGCCAAGCGCCGTAGAACTCTCAATGTTCACTGTGGGGCGCGGCGGCATGTCGCGTGCATCACCTCCATACCACTTCCCGTTCTTTCGTAGTCGCGGCGCCGAGCCGCGCCCGCCACACCCAGTCGTCCTACTTGGGCACGGTGCCGTGCCGCGTCCGCCTAGCATTTCGGTTGTCCTCCTTGGGCGCGGCTGCGCGTCGCGCCCGCACAGCAGTTCCCTTGTCGTCCTTGGGCGCGGCGGTGCGCCGCGCCGGCACAGCCCTATCACGCCCCCGCCAGACCGCCAGCCGGCTGTTCCTGTCCTGTCGTCGGTTGCGGCGGTTTAGGGGTTTTTAGGGGTTTTTAGGGGTTTTAGGGGTTTTAGGGGATTGTAGGGGTTTTTAGGGTTTAGGGGATTTTAGGGGTTTTTAGGGGTTTTAGGGGATTTAAGGGGTTTTAGGGGATTTTGGGGGTTTTTAGGGGTTTTTAGGGGTTTTTAGGGGTTTTAGGGGTTTTTAGGGGTTAGGGGATTTTAGGGGTTTTAGGGTTTTTAGGGGTTTTTAGGGGATTTTAGGGGTTTTTAGGGGATTTTAGGGGATTTTTAGGGGTTTTTAGGGGATTTTAGGGATTTTAGGGGTTTTTAGGGTTTTTAGGGTTTTTAGGGGTTTTTAGGGGTTTTTAGGGGATTTTAGGGGTTTTTAGGGGTTTTTAGGGGTTTTTAGGGGTTTTAGGGGTTTTTAGGGGATTTTAGGGTTTTTTTTAGGGGTTTTAGGGGTTTTTAGGGGATTTTAGGGTTTTTAGGGGATTTTTAGGGGTTTTTAGGGGTTTTTAGGGGTTTTTAGGGGTTTTTAGGGGATTTTAGGGGTTTTTAGGGGTTTTTTAGGGGTTTTTAGGGGATTTTAGGGGTTTTTAGGGGTTTTAGGGGTTTTTAGGGTTTTTAGGGTTTTAGGGGTTTTTAGGGGTTTTTTAGGGGTTTTTAGGGGTTTTTAGGGGTTTTTAGGGGTTTTTAGGGGTTTTAGGGGTTTTTAGGGGATTTTAGGGGTTTTTAGGGGTTTTTAGGGGTTTTTTAGGGGTTTTTAGGGGTTTTTTAGGGGTTTTTAGGGGTTTTTAGGGGTTTTTAGGGGTTTTTAGGGGTTTTTAGGGGTTTTTAGGGGTTTTTAGGGGTTTTTTAGGGGTTTTTTTAGGGGTTTTTAGGGGTTTTTAGGGGTTTTTAGGGTTTTTTAGGGGTTTTTAGGGGTTTTTAGGGGTTTTTTAGGGGTTTTTAGGGGTTT
>NBIV01000358.1:0-59895 GCA_003194525.1 Gracilariopsis chorda
CCGGTAACGGGTTCTCAGATTTATCTCGCGATGCGAGTAGTTCGTCAAAAATCAGCATCCTCGTCCCAGGTTTCTGGCCCAGCCTCGACGGCACATTCCGGATCATCCGGGTCTATGGCCATGAAACATGGGACTTCATCATCCTCCGTTGGGAGTGCTTTCCCACTTGTGGGTAACCGCCACAGAGCGTCGGCTTGGGTGTTCTGCGCCGCCCCTTTTATAAATGACTTGAAAGTCATATTCCGCGAGGCGGAGTCTCCAGCGCATGAGGCGTCCCGACGGGTCGGAGATATTCATCAACCACCTCAATGAGGAATGATCCGTGTACACGGTGAAGTGAACTCCCATAAGGTAGGGGCGCAGAGTGGTCATCGCCCATACGACGGCGAGGCACTCTTTTCTCCGATACGGAGTAAGTTCCGCTCATGAACATTGAGCGAGCGCGACCAATAACCAATTGGAATGTCGTTCCCCCTCGGGGTGGTTTGAAAAAAGAGCACACCCGACTTGGTAAGTCGCTCGAGTCTGTATCTACAGAGTATGACAACCCAAGTTTTGGGAGATGTAGGATTGGTGCTGATGTGACAGCCTCCTTTAAGGAGTTAAAAGCTTCCGATTGCTCGGGCCGTAAATGTTCCCAGTTTTGGGGGGTTCCCCTTTCGCAACAGCGTGTTTAAGGGGCGCCGCAGTATCCGAAAAGTTCGGGATAAACCGTCGATAGACGTTGAACAGCCCGAGAAAGGAGCGCAGTTCCGTTTGAGTACGGGGTTCTTTCGCCTCAACGAGGGATTTGACTCGAGCTTTCTCGATCGCTAACCGTCCAGGACGGATAATGTGACCCAGATACTTCACAGTATCTGTGAAAAACTCGCATTTCCTCAACTTGAGGGTAATTCCTGCATCGCGGAGTACGGTCAGCACGTCTCTGACGTGAGTGAAATGGTCGTCCAACGAGTTGGAGAAGATGATAATATCGTCAAGGTAGACCAGACAGCTCCGCCACTTAAAGCGGTTGAGTAGAATATCTACTGCACGCTGAAAGGTGGCGGGGGCGTTGGTTAATCCAAATGGCATCCACTTGAAGCGGTACGTTCCTGCGTGGCAGGTGAATGCGGTTTTGTCGCGATCCTCCTGTCTGACAGGTACTTGCCAATATCCCAATTGGCATCGAGGGCCGTGAACACGGTGGCGTCTCCAAGGGAGTCAATATACTCGTCCATACGAGGGATGGGGTACGTGTCCCTAACAGTCACGGCATTGAGCCGGCGGTAGTCGACCCAGAACCTTCAGGTTCCGTCGGCCTTTAAAGCCAGTACAACTGGGGATGCCCAGGGTGATTGAGCGGGCTCAATCACACCTGTGCGGAGCATCTTGTCCACTTGGGACTGGTCCTCTTCCCGAGCTTTCGGACCTGCCCTGTAAGGGGGTTTTGCAACCGGTCGCGCACCGGGGATTAAATCGATCCGGTGTTCCGTTGCATTAATCTCGGCAAGCGAGCCATCCCACATTGTGGTGAATTCCCGTAACATAGTACGGAGTTTGTCGCGGTGCGACTCTGGTACGTGGCTGAAGTCCAGCGCTTCAAGTGCTTTTTCCGGATCAATCCGGTCGTTGCTCGATGTAGCATTGTCCTGTGGAACAGGTGTGGTTCGCAATTCCGAGTTACTCGGTATGTTCGACGCTGAAGTAGCCGTTTCCTCCCCCTCCTTAGACTTGACGTCTTCAGATTGCGGGGCGAACTACTCAGAAGAGGTGGTAACTCCGAGTACATCGGCGGCTGTCATCTTTGTTGGCAGCATTCCCATAGGATGGGGGGTTACACTCCCAATTACTTGGTGTTTGACCAGATACTGGGGGTGTTTGCCAAGGTTGGCAACCAATATCCGGAAAGGAACATCGGGGGAAATGGAGACAATTCCATTAGCCAGCGCCAGCTGGGATTTCTCGTACAACGAGGCGAGGGGTTGTATAAACCGAAGACCGTGTTGACGGGAATTTACCTGCACCCAGACTTGGGACTCAGCCGGTATAGAAACCGAGGCAGCGACGCGGAGCTTGGTGGACTCGCGGGACGCGGGCGGTGGTTCCTGCGCAGCAGGGAGCGGAACTTGTTTCCGAGAGGACCGCTTTAGCGGGCGGCGAACGATTGGAACCGACGATCCGTCGTCAAGTTCTACACGCCTGAGGCGGGGCCTGATTGCGTCGACAAATCTGTCGCAGTAATCACATCCCAGTATCACTGGTGCTGCCAATGAACGGCAAACGATGAAGTCCAACTTCACCACAGAGGTACCAAGTCTCACGACGAGGTCCACTGTGCCCACCGTTTGTAACGGATTGTTGTTTGCATCCGAAATGTCGGGGACCGCGTCAGAGCGGATACGCGACCGCACAAGCGGGGGTAACAATGATTCCACAACAAAGTTGGGGCCTGCACCTGTATCCAGGACGGTGAGAAACCTCACCATAAACTGGGGGTCAAGGGCAAGGTCGGCATAGACCTTATAATTGCGCTTGGCCAAGACCAAGACTCTACCGGGAATCCGGGGATTTTTACTCTGTATCCACGGGCGACGCAACACACCGAGGTGCGCAGAGTCCGCGTCAGCGGTGTCTTTCCTCGAGAGGACTTTCACCGAGGAGCGAGGCGAGGACGCCTCGGGCGCCAACAGCCTTGTTCTTGAGGACGCCTCTCCCAAAGGGGAGACTCCCCCAGTTAGTTTTCCGCCTTGGGCGGTGGGTTGGTTTCCTCGACAACGAGTGCTTCATCCCGTTGACGGGGGTTTCTATCCGCATAAGCGGGGGTTGCAACGGATGGTTGCGTGATCTCCCGAATCGGGGTGTATGAAGCTTGCCGCGCACGCGGGGCCTGTGGTAGGGCATGGGAAAAGTCCGTTTTAGCACGGAGGTAGGAAGCCGTTGGGACGGAACGTTTCTCCTCTGGAGTGAGGGCCTCATAATTTGCCACCACCTTGGCCATATCCTTCAGTGAACAAATACACTGAGGGGAGGTATGGCCATGGGCATAGCACAGGTGGCAAATGAGAGCCAATGCCGCAACACGCGGATTATTATTCCGAGTATCGGAGAAGCGAACCGCAGGGCGGGTGTCAGTTCATCCAGGCCGTTGATAACGGGATTGACCGTTTGAAAACGGGAGTCGTTGGGGTTGAACCGACTGTTACCACCGTACAAAACGGGGTCTTCCGTTCCCGTATCACGGGTCATCTCCGTCGTTGACGGCAAATCACTGGTGGGTATCGACACACCATCCCCCTGCACTAAATGCACGGTATCAAATCCCTGTCCAGAGTTCCCATCTGCGGTGAGCGGGAGTGAGGAAGCTTCGCTTTCCAGCAACAACGCCTTGGCGGATTTAGACCGATTGTTCGGAGTTCTTGCACGAAGTGCATCACCTTCCGCTGGAGCGTGTTGGACCAGCTCGAGATAGGTGATCCTCCGCTTGTCCTCCCGATAACGGGTAACTAAACTCCGGATTGCCGGGTCAAGACCATCGATGAACATGGTACTGCGCTCCCCAGCGGGGTATACGTTACCACATCTGTGGAAAGCCTTGTTAAGGCGCACCGAGTAATCGGTCTCGGTCTCTCCAGCACGCTGGCGTGTATCTCGCAAAGCGACGATAGCCTGCTGAATAGCGGTGTTGGTGGCGTAGGAGCGCAGAAGATACTGCACAGCCTCCAGCCAGCAAGTAACTCCTCCCTCGGAGGCGCGAGAAGATCCTCTGACAGAGGTGTATTGGTCCTCCGCCACTCCCCGTAAGAAATACGGTAAAGCAAAATAGGCTTGTCCCTCATTCATGCCGAGGATATCGGCCTCCGCTACAAAGCGGGATAGGAAATCCAGTACTAGGACTGGGTCCTCTCCAGTAAAATACTGGTTGCGGAGCGAGAGCTGCATTCGCTTAATGCATTCTCGCACCTTTCTCGTACCACGGGGTGTACGTCCAAGTGACGAGTCTTCGAGCCGGTAGTACCGGTATGATAAAAGCTTCCGGTAATCCGGGTTTGTCGGTTTCAATTCCCGGAGACCGGGGTGTCTTCTCCCCTTCTGGCGGGTTCGGAGCACACCTTCAGTGGCCGATGACCGCTTCGAGCGGGAGGAGTAGCCTCGCTTCTCGTCCTACGAGTCGGAGTCCGAGGAGCTCGAGCTAACTGAATGGTTTCGAGATGAGTACGACGATGTCGAAGAATCGGAGTCCGAATATTTTCGGTGGTGTTTCCGTCGATGACGGCGTTTCTTCTTCCCAGCAAGCTGGTCGTTGTGCGATGCCTCGTTTACCGGATCATCCGGGGATGGTTTGTCCATGAGGACGAACTGCTCCAGCGTCTCCAGGCGGGCACCAATCCGATCAAATCGGGCTTTAACTACTTCGATGAAGGTGGCGGGTTGTCCCAAACTCTCCAACACGGAGTTGACGTCAGACCGTAAAATACGGAGTTCCTCGGCGACCTCCTTTACAGGGGTTGCCGAGATCACCTCTTGGAGGGATTTTAGTTCCCCTACAAGGGTGTCATGGGCGGTCCACAGAGCGCGGACCTGGGATTCCAGGGAAGTCCCCTGGGGGGTGTTATCGCCCGTTCCACGGGGACTTGAAGCCGCGACAGCGGGAGCAGGCCGGGGTGCCTGGGGCACTGCGGCAACAGCCGGAGTCCATGCTGCATTCCCCTGCGGGGGTGATAACGAGGGCAAAAGGAGGTTCCGGGGTTCCCGGCCGGGGGTATCATTCCGCGATGAAGCGGCGCCAGCACGGCTGGAACTTGTCCGTATAGGGATACGGGGTACGAACCGAACTTCGGAAGTGTCCGCGTTGTCGCGGGAGCGACTCCGCGTAACCACTGGCTCCGCATCGGAGGGATTTCTCGCCATGAGAAAATACCGTTACGACGGGAAACGATCACGGAACTTCCGGTAAATAAAAACAAACCTCGTAAGAGGGAAAACAAAAACCGATTCTAGTTCGGGAGACCACTTTGTGGTGCAATGCTCCAAAGGGGAAAAACACCGAAAGACGTTCGGGATCTTCCTCTCACGAGGTGAACCCAGTTGGGTAGAGCCCTCCCAGAGGTGTCACGGCGAAGCCGGTTTGTAAGACCAGGGACACCTGTCGCGACTCGCGCAGGGAGGTGAAGGCGAAGAATCGGTATCCGCGTGAGCGGGGTGTGATCCTCAGTAGAGGTATGTTTCCACGTAAGTGGGGGTGTGTGAGCGGATGCGCACACGAGGGCCGCGGACAGCGGGAGGTGCTACCCTAAAAAGGGGGAAAAGGAAGGGCGAAGAGGAGGAAGAGAGGGCGAAGTGAGTCGCGAGAGCGACGGGGATTAACGGCGATGCCGGTAACAATATCCCTATACAGGGCGAAACACGAATGCAATTGGAACAATTATACTCCCAAGGATGGGTCCCTTTAGATGTGCAAGGGGGTTAGATGTCCCGTGGTTTACGGCGTTTCCCTCCAAGGAGGAGTAGAGTACGCGCGCAAGCGGCAACAACTAGAGCCAATTCCCCAGATTGGGGTCCCTTGTTGGGGAAGGTTTACTAGTGCGACGGCAGTGCGCCGTCGCACTAAGTACTAGCTTCCCAGAAATGGGTGTGAAAATAATAAATAATATTAACTAAAACACTCCACATTTCGTGGCAACATCCACTACTGTGGCCAACCGCCAATTGACCCAAAACCGTGTCCCACGTGTCCATATCCACCATAGTGGGGTGTAGTTCATATACACACTACACAACCGATAATATCGGGAAAGCGTTCAAGTACCTAGAATCCCTCCCTGAGGGCGTTGCACTTCAAAGAGCACAGCCCGGTAACCTTCTTAATCATCAGATAAAATTCCAGTTTCCGTAATACTCCTCTCAATATTTTTCTTTTTCAAAGCAACTGCATGAAAAGTTTCAAAATTGAAGTGCAACCGCTCGCGATGGCACTTAATCGCCATTTTGGGTATTCCGGGGTGTTGCTCATTCATGATTAGAGGGCATTCTTGTGCCGACGGATTGGATCGTGCACGTGGCAACGGCTTGGCCAGATGCGCCATAACAACGGAATCTGCGCATGCTACACGGGTACACCACAGTAGTGGATAGCGGGCTAGATACAACTTATTTATTTATTTAGCTATTTCACTGGGTAGTCTACTGTACTAAGGTCAGCAGCGGCCGCCACTGCGCTTCAGTAAACTTCCCGGACAAGGGTGTTCTACTCCAAGAACTTGGCTCTGATGTCTCTTGCCTTCGGCGGTACTGAACTTCATTGCGGAGAGATATTCGTTTCACACGCCTCGCTCAACCCCCTTGCTCGGCTAATGCAGTCCATGGTTGGTATAATATTACCAACTGTTGTGGTTTTAGCCCGTGTATACGGTTAGTCTGGCCTTGCTGCTTTGTGCCCGACTCCCTCTCGTGAGTCGCACCCTTACTCCATTCTTTCTCCTTTTCCCTTTTTTCTTTTTTCTTTTTCCGTTTTTGGGCAGCTCCCATTGTCATGGCTCATACCGACTTACTGTCATGTGTGCGCCATTGTGTAGACAACTACCTCCTTTAGAGCGATCCCAAAAAAAGGCTTCTAATTTCCTTTGTACGCTTGTGGCGAAGAGTGACCTCGATTTTCAACCGACGCCGCAGTCGACTCACCCCTGGAAAGGCTCTTATACTGGATTAACCTCGTGAGAAGAAGATCCCGAACATCTACGGAGTTTTTTCCCGCTTGCATGCATTGCACTATAAGAAAGTCCCATTTACCACCATTTTTAATGACACTTAGCATCATAAATAAAACAACATTCCCATAAACTGAAATTTGTTTCCACGGCCCGTTTTTTAGTTTTCAAGTATAAAATTCGACAAAAAATTTTAGACCTGTTGAAATTCTGGCTTAACAGAATTTGTTACTTGAAGAAGGGTTTCCAAATCTCTTTGCTAGTAAAAAGTGTCCAAGATTGGGTTTTGATAGCCCAAATCTTCCTCACTATGAAATGTGGCGGGAGTGCTGGGCGCAATGTCAAGTTTTCGCTTGCGTTGCAAGGTTGTCTCAGTTAGCATTCTTAGCGCTTTTGCAGCGTTAAACGTTGAAATGTTGATTATGACGTTGGTTGGAGATAGGAATGTTTGTAAAAAACGTAGAAGAGTTGGTAAAGTTATGGTTTTTGTATTCTACTATGGTCTTTATGTGTTTCACTGCAGTTATGTAGTCTAACCCTATTGATAACATCTTTCAGTCGTAGTATTAGTTTTGCATAGGCCTCCGGTGCAGTTGCTTTTTCTAGCTGCGCAGATACCGCCTCTGCCATAGGATGCACAGCAGTATCCTATGGCAGAGGGAGTATCTGCGCTCGACTCATTAATTTGCGCATACGTCCTACTGGATAACTTTCTACATGTCGACATGGACTACATCTTGTAAACCTATGGACATCACCTGAAAGATATGGGAATAGACTTGTTGTTCAACGTGTCAGTAATGAGTATGTACAGCTAGTACAACTACACACGCTCGGCGCAGTCTGTAAGCGTCGCAAAGGCTGGGATACCACATCAGTGATCCAGTGTGAGTGAACCAGTTGGCACCAAAGTGCAAAAGCGCATACACTGATTTTGATCCAAAACAGAGCCTTTTCATCTGGATGAAATGAGGCGTGTGTACGGGTTCGGCGACGCCACCCACCGCGCCGCAGATCCCCTCCGCTCTCTCCTTCAAAGAAAGCACTCAAAAGCCACTTGGCGAAGGAAGGACACCATACGATGAATTCGTCTACAGATCCGCAGACCACCGCTGCTATGCAAGCATTCATCCAAGAAGAGAATCAGAAAGCCGCCGTACAACAGATCATTTCGAAGCTCACCGACACATGTTGGGATAAATGCATGGGAAAACCGGGCAACAAGCTTTCTTCCTGGGAAACAGACTGCATTTCAAATTGCGCTGAACGATTCTTAGATACATCCATCTTCATTGTGCAGCGCATGGAAAAGCAGGCACAGTCAAGAAACGGAATATAAATGTCAAACCTTGCCATGCTTCATCTGCGCTGCCCCTATGCAAGGCTTTTGGCTTGCTCCTTTTGTGCAGCTTAACCACTCATTCCGTGCACTTCGCGTTTTATCTTCTTTGAAAGCTCCGAGCTTTCTCAACGTATCTTCAATTGCAGTCGCTTCTGAGCACCCCTTTTGTACCGTTTTGTTATTCGTTCGCTGCTTTGCGTGGCACAATTACCTACGCACAAGTGTGCGTAAGGGCTATGTTGTGTTCTCCCACACGGATTCACCTCGTCATTCCGGCTTCTATGTAATTCGTAAACCAAAAACTTTCCTCCACAATAACCCTGTAGATCCTCTATGCTACTTTGGTGTTACCGCACCACGCCATGCGATCATTGCCGTGCGATCATCACTGCCATCCCGTATCGTTGTGGATACCCGATTGGAGTGCTAGATGCGTTTTGCTGTTCATCCATCTTGCATTCGTCGGCACAAATCTCGTTTTTCCTGGCTTTGGCGAGACGCATTTTTATCGGTACGAGTACTCATAGATGATGTCTACGCTCTAACCTTAGTCTTTATGTTGCCTTTTCCGCAGCTATTGCCTGTCTGCCCTGTGGAAAGCTTCCGTGCTAATACAGAAAATTGATCTACTTGGTATCTTTGCTTGATGTGTATTCGAGTATTGCGTAACTATGTATTCAATCCTTGTTGCTGATTTGTGTTCGCGGGTACGCGATACGCGCGTAAAACGTCAGCTGACAGACTATCAGTACGAATTTGCAGTTCATGCTCTCGCAGGAAGCTGTGAGTTACGACCGGTCAGTAACATACCTCCTGTTGCGCAGCGACGAAAAGTGCCCTGGAGAGTGAAAGCTCTGCACCGTTTCTTTCCACTTGGAAGTCCTGGAGGGCGTTGATGTATCAGATATGGGTGTACCGATGTAGTAAATGCGTTGAGAAGAGCTCGTATCGACGAACAGATTTCATTGAAGAGAGCTTTCTTACCAATCATCTGTTCGCATAGCCAACGGCAACCATGACTCTTGAGACATGCGTGTTTCGAATGTCGATTATCAAACTTTGATGTTCTCGTTCGATCTTACTGAGCAATAAAAGGTTCGTAGTATTGCTGTTACGGTAAAAGACTCACTGTAGCTCCCAGCCAATTTTTGACATCCAGTTACTCTTGATAAAGAGCAAGGCATTCGGTTTGGGTATACCAGGTACACAATCTATGCGCAAACAGGGCTGCGGCGTCGCTTTTCACTTGACATATCTGCGACTTGGCCGAAATCGAGCAGTGCTTTTCAAGAAGATATAACACGTGAGGGTAACTACGTTTTGGTCAAAGCTAAGGGAAAACAAATTTATTCGCGTTTCTGTATACTTCTTTGGACTTGCCGCGATCTCCAGGCGTGAGCCATATGGTCCGCCGTCATCGACCAGTTCATAACTTATGCGCATTACTTTCGTTGCGTGCCAAGGAGTACCTGCACAGAAAGAAGCGCGAAATCGTATGGTATTCTGGGCTGATTGATAGATTCAATGGAGTGTCCAGACTCGTGCGGCACGTACGGGTTGAGCAAAAGTAAAAGTAATTTGATGGTCAGCTTTATACGATTATGCCTCTTCTGTGTCAGAGCTTTCCTCATCTGCAGCGACAGGTTGTTCCTCAACATCATCATTTTCGTCATCATCATCAAGAACAATATCCTTTCCAGTAGTAGGAGAAATAAGGACGCACGTTCCGCCGGCGCCTTCAATAGCCTCGACGGCCGAAGTAGTGAAGGCGTGTGCCTTAACGGTAAGATTCTGAACGGTGAGTTCGGCGCCACCAACAACCTTATAAATCTTGCGCTTTTGTTTAGTGACAATTCCCTTTTCCTTCATGCCTTCAAAGGTGACAATTTCACCTTCCTCACATCCGTTAAGATGCTCGATTTTAAGCAGTGCATATTCGGTCTTCTTATGCCCCGGGCCCGTAGGTCGACCGACAAACTTTGGAATACGTCTATAAAGCGGAGTTTGTCCGCCTTCAAAACCAGGACGAACGGAGCGACCCGATCGACTTTTCTGACCGCGCATACCAAAACCGCAACGCGCACCCTGTCCAGCGGCATCGCCACGTCCCTTGCGTTTCTTTCTGTGGCGCGAACCGGGCGCGGGACGCAAGTTGGTGAACTTGAAAATTCCATCATCCTCCTCTGGCAGCTTGTTGTAATCGGGGTCCTGTCTTTTCTTCCAGTCGAAGATCTTGGCGGTGGGGGAGACGCGGGAGGCGGGACGGGCGGTTGCGGGCGGACGCGTTGGAAGACGGCATGTGGACGGGCGTAAACCGATGTAAGTGGGGTGCTTCGGTGCGCGGCCTAGCGGCGCGACAAAGGTGGGTTGCATGGCTTGGAGGGTCGTTTTGGGAGGGGTGAGTGTTGCGTGGAGTGAGACGACGACGCGACGACGATGACGGGGGAATGTTCAAAGAAAGGAGACGGAGAAGGCGCAATTACCGCACGTTGAGTGCTGCCGAGAGTGGTGAGCTCAGAAACGGGAGCCGACCCAAATGTGCCGAGATTCCGATCTGCACGCTGCATAACGCTCCACGGCTTGATCCAAATTTCTTATTTTCTTACACGTGGTACAGCGGCTGCCGGGCGGCGGTCGGCGACGGGGAGTGCATTGACTGCATGCCCCCCGCGTCCACCTCTGCGCCGATCGTCACGGCCGTCTTCTCCCACAAGACACCCCGTCAATCCCCCTTCTACCGCGATTCACACCAGTCGTCGCCGCCGTTACCCCTTCAACCATGTCCGAAGCACTTCTCTGGCAGCTCATTCGCAAGAACAACAGCAGGACTCTTTGTTCGCGCAATCCACGCACAGCCCGCACCTACGAAAAGGGCTCCCTTCGCAATCTTATCTCCAAGACGGACAGCGGCTTCTGCAACATCACAGTCGTAAACGTCTCTGCAAACGAAGATGGCCTTCCGGTCTTGAGTCTTAAGAACCGTAAACCCGAGGCCAGACGTAATCCGGACAAGATGTGGCGCACCATCACCCTTTCCGGTGGCGTTAGAAAGGCCCTGGCCCGTACTGATAAGCTGCTCACCTCGTACGCTCCGTCGAAGAAGAAGGATGCCTTGCGGAAAGTTTCAGCCATTTACAAGGCCTATGCTCGCAAGAATAAGGGCGTGGATCACACCAAGTTCATAGCCACAGAATAAAAAAATGCTCCCTGCTTCTTTGCGCCCATCTGAAGTGTCTTTGCTTGTGGATCGTATCTTGTCATTACGTCTTTTGCTTTTGTCTCAAGACCAACGAAACATCACTGCAGAACTAGATGCATAGCTTCACTTTTGTTATTCTTTGGATCCTTATTTTCTATCGAAGCGCGACACGAATTCTATCCTTTTCCTACCCACTATGCTCGAGCGTTAGCGTCCTGACAACACGCCATCATATCCTTACGAGTCCGGCATGCGTCACAAAACAGCTCACGCAACTCACACGCGGCCTTGCAGCAAACTCAGAACGCAATTTCCTTGACCTTGGCCATCGGTGTCATCAGCTGAGGAAAGCCGGATTCCATGCTCGAAGCCTTCACGATGGGCTTCGGCCTCAGGGCTTCACCCCAGCTGAATTTGTGCTTGTCAAAGGCAGCGTTTCATACTGTTTATTCGAAGAGATAGATAAAGCTTCATACAAGGCGAAGTCCCTTGTGGACGGTTCGAACATTCGAAAAACTGTTAGCAACAGGTAGGATCAGAGTTCATGAGGAGCCTCTAGCAATTACAACAATGTGAGAGTGACGACGACCCTTGGAAACTCAAGGAAAGGAGCTCATAGAATTCTCCATTACCCTTCGGTACACTGCGCGCACTGAGTGGGACTAGTCTACTAGCTATCGACGGGGCCGATGAGGAGGCAATGGTAAACCTGGCTACCATACGAAGTAATGCTGGCGGTGAGTTCTGTTAAGCAATACATCCCCGAGGCTGGCGTGTGGATATAAAGCGCAGCCTCTTTTGTCTTGACCCCAGAGTCCCCTCTCGGGACACAATGCACTATCTACGCTGCCCATCGTAATGCGCTTGTCTTCTTGCTGATTCGAATCCGGAGAAACCGAAAAATATCAGCGGTTAAGTCTACTTCGGAAAACTACCCATCGTAGGCACAGTACATACCAGTTAGCGCTTATTCTTAGTACGTCAAAAGCTGCTGTGCAACGTCTTCGCCCAAAGAATACACAAGGCGAAAACGAACCACTGGGCTGGTTCTGTGTAATCGCGTATGCACCTTCAACCTCAAAAGTCTGCATGAGAGCGTTACTCAGGGATGTGATCATGCAGATGCACTGGTGGTGCTTGGCCATTACGCTTGCGGACAGCGTATGAATTTGTAGACATGGTCCATGCTCAATATAGGTTCGAGCCGGCGCTTGCACTCAGGAGAAGTCATACCTCTACATCCTGGGGTGACATTAACGCGCATCCAAAGCAGTGCTCCCAATTGATTCCCTCGAAGCTTCGCCTACTCTTGTGACCAATACGAGAACTGCTTGTATGCTTGCTCGTCTTCATGCGTGCCGCAGCTGTCCCACGAACGGCGCGCCCGAAGGCCCGAAACGCGGAATCTCATCTTAGCTTTCCCAACCCACTCGATGAGCTACCACGTACCTCCATATATTCTGCAGTTAGCCCAGTAATCCGGTTTTTAACCGTTTTCGCACCCGCGAAACCCTTGCAGCCTGCACTTTGCATTCAGAACCGCGTTTTTCAGCTTTCCTGTTCTCTTCTTCCACCCCAACTAATTGACGAAAAGCCGTTTTTAGAGCCTTACGTTGTCCTATTCGAAGCCTCAAAGCATGCCTCTCGAGGGGTGTCGTGTGCTCTGTAGCTGCGGCAAGAGCGGCCTCATCAGAGGCTAGACTGGTCCCCGCCGGATACTTTGCAAGCTGTCGCTCTACGATATCAGATACGATCTGTCTTACCGGAGCCCCACCAGCGTTCAAAATGTCAAGTACAGAGAGCTGCATGAGATGTTCGATGAGTTCCAGCTCATCTTCACAAAATGGCTGCAGGTCTGCCCACGGGGCCACATGAAGGTATACCAGAAGCAGGATGCCATGACAGAAAGAGCCGTCTGTAGTTATCTGGAAGTAGTCGTCAACAGCTTCGTCGAAGACGACGCTGGCGGCGGCTTGCACACAAGCCTTTCGACTGGGCGTCATGCTGCGGTCTGCCGAATGGGCCTGCTCGGAAAAGCGTTGCAACACGTGCTCGATGTCAAGTCGATGCACCAAGGCGGTATCGTACGCATTGTGCTCCTCCGTGAAACCGTAGTTGAGGTAGAGCAGGGTGTTGGGCTTTTGTCCAAAGGTGTTGAAAATCTCGTTCCCAGGCGCGATGTCCTTAACGCAGACAATCTTGAGGACTTCTGGGTCGCCATTATTATGAGCGGTATGCTTGTCGTTGGCAACTCCGTTCACAGATGGTCTACTTGGGCGACTAGGGCTAGAGTCGGTCCCTTCATCTTCATCACTGAGAGAGCCGTCACTCCCATCGCCATCATCGCCAGCTCCCTCAATATGGACGTGCTCGCCGTCAGTGCAGTGGTTGAACATATCTGCGATAGGCACCATAGAGTTGCCATGAAAGGCGTCAACCGCGAACGCACGCGACGTGGCCCAAGCAAACGCAAGCAGAAACTGGTCGAACGTCACGTTCTCAACAACGCTCTTTTCCAGATCAAGTTCTGCGCCGCGGCGCACGAGAAGCGGCTTGATGATCTGATCAAAGACTTCGCGCAGCTTGACGCATATCGTTCGCGTTAACACATCAATTCCCGTGCCTTGACAAACTTTCGCTACGCGCGCCGGGTCTTCTGCCAGCGGCACGCCGATTTCGGCCAGTGTGGATGGCAGAACGTCGATGTAGAAACGCCATGGCGAGCGGTCTCCGAACAGCGCCTCAAAAAGCAGAGCGGCGGGGAGCTGGAAAAGCGGATCACATACAGAGTCGCGCGGATGCTCGTTTGCGTCATCGGCGGTGGCGGCGTGCTGTTTGTTGAGATGCTGCCAAAGTGATGCGTTCTCGACGGACAAGATGGCGGCTTTGGGCACCGTGGCGAGCACGGTTCCACGGTTTATGGGCGAGCGTGCAAATACACCGAAGCCATGCAGTGGCGAGGAACTGAAACGCACTGCGGACTCGTCGAAGGAGGCGCCTACGCCACGCACGAAGGAAGTGAAGTTGCGTATGCGCGCATCAGACATTGAACGTCGCCGAACGGTGGCTGTACGCTTTTCGTCGGTCGCACACCGGCGAGCGAGAGGTGGAGCAGTGTCGGGGTCGCTTATCAGATGCACTTCAGCCAACACCGAAATTAAAGCAAAAGATAACCAAACTGCAACAAACAAAACCACCGGCCGGGTCAGAATTGAACGCTTCTCAACACGTGTCCTACTGAACCGGTATCCTCGGCGGAGGTAAATAGGGGACTCGTTCTCTGAAATAAATAGAGAGCTTACGCCTGCGCGGAATTCTGCGAGCCACTCACAGAATTCCGGCAAGTTTGCATGCCCACATGTAAACTAAAAGTGACACAGAATTCTGTTGTCGGAGGGTTTACGCAAGCACGCAAAAGTTGACTCTTGAGTATTACGCAGGAAGGCCTCAGCATCTCTCATGCTCCGGGACTCTAGCAGCAGCCACCATGTCTGGTCATCGCCAAAAAGACCACAGTTTAGTTGCAATTGCAACTACATTCCTCAATTCTACTTGCGCAATACAAACTGTCGTTTGGAAGCTTTATGTGCACAAAGCCACTGCCTTTCCCTCGGACCACGCGTTATTGCAGCTTGCGCAATATCACATGCGCCATTTTGATAACTACACCAACCACCTCCACCGTCGCAACCGTGCACCTCTTACTGACTTTACATTTAACTTCAATTTCCTTACCCACTTAGATTGTCTAACCCAATTTCGTTTTCGTAATGACGACCTTACTAAACTCGTTCCAGTTATGATTTGGCGATCTTTTAAGACTTCAACCACCCGTAATCGGTACGTCTGCACACCTGTTCTAGCCACTTGCGTCGTACTTCGTCGACTTGCTACTCCAGCGCGTTTGGTAGGCCTGGAAAACCTCTCTGGCAAGCACGCGTCATAGCTCTCCGAGATCTTTTGGGAAACGATAGAGCTACTGCTTGATGCAAGAAATCATTTGCTCACCAGCCCCATTAGTGCCGAATGTCTCAGTGCAAGACTTCCTTCGTACGCGGAAGCGACTAATAGAAGTTCTAATACGTTGCCGAACTGCGTCGGCTTTATAGACGGGACTGTGCTTGACAGAACACGGCCAAAGGGTAACCTTGGGCAGCGTGTCGTCTACAACGGACATAAGCGCAAGCATGCGCTTAAGTAACAAGCAGTGAATACTCCCGATGAGATTATCATACACCTACTTGACTCACTCGAAGGGCATAAACATGACTGGACATTATACATTCGCTCCGGACTGGACGACGAGATGCCGCAAGTGCTACAGCATCAAGACGTATCGTACTGTATATAAGGAGACTCGGGTTATAACGCAAGGTGGTTTATGGTGGTGCCCTTTCAAGGTGCAACCCTATGACCAGCACAGAAAGCTTTCAAAAGCGCTATGTCAGGCGTGCGTATCAGCGTATAGTGGGTCTTCAAATAGCTCAAAATGCACTTTGCTACAGTGGACTTCAAGCGCAAGATGAAGGTTTTCGAATCACCTATCGGTATGCTATAAACAGCGTCGATGCTGCTGTCGAACTTCCGCAACTGTTGCTATCCCAACTGGATATCAAAGTACTTCGGTGTGCCCCCTTCCTCTCTTGAGGAGTATGTATCGCAAAAAGAATAGCTCGCAGAGAGTCCCGAGGGGCGAGGAAAAAGTCCGCGTCCCGAGGGGACCGATAACGCGAAGCGAGCGGACTTTTCCGCAGCCCCGCAGGGAGCTCTCCGTGAGGAGAAGCTAGCGCGATTTTGATGGTAAAGCATGCAAGTCGTTACTCCAAAAAGAGCGCTTTTGCTTATGCTTAGCCAGTAGCTCCAGTAGCGCTTTATGCTTCTACAACTCCAGCCTACTATGCTCGAGACGCTCTGAAGTGCAACGTTCTCAGGGAGGGATTCTTGGTACTTGAATGCTTCCCCTATATTATCGGTTGTGTAGTGTGTATATGAACTACGCCCCACAATGGTGGGTATGGACACGTGGGACACGGTTTTGGGTCAATTGGCGGTTGGCCACAGTAGTGGATGTTGCCACGAAATGTGGAGTATTTTAGTTGATTTTATTTATTATTTTCACACCCATTTCTGGGAAGCTAGTACTTAGTGCGACGGCGCACTGCCGTCGCACCAGTAAACCTTCCCCAACAAGGGACCCCAACCTGGGGAATTGGCTCTAGTTGTTACCGCTTGCGCGCGTGCTCTACTCCTCCTTGGAGGGAACCGCCGTGAACCACGGGACATCTAACCGCCTTGCACATCTAAAGGGACCCATCACTGGGAGTCATATTATTCCAATTGCATTGGTGTTTCGCCCTGTATAGGGATATTGTTACCGGCATCGCCGTTCGCCCCCGTCGCTCTCGCGACTCACTTCTTCCTCTCTTCCTCCTCTTCGCCCTTCCTTTTCCCCTTTTTAGGGTAGCACCTCCCGCTATCCGCGGCCCTCGTGTGCGCATCCGTTCACACACCCCCACTTACGTGGAAATATACCTCTGGCGAGGACGCATTCCCGCTCTCGCGGATACCGATTCTTGTCCTGAACCCTCTTGCGCTAGTCGCGAAGGGTCGCCTCGTTCTTACAAACCGGCTCCGCCGTGCCACCCCTAGAGGGGCTCTACCCAACTGGGCTCACCTCCACGGAGGAAAGATCCCGAACGTCTTTCGGTGTTTCTCCCTTTTGGGGCGTTGCACCACAAAGTGGTCTCCCGAACTAGAATCGGTTTCTGTTTTCCCTCTTACGAGGTTTGTTTTTATTTACCGGAAGTTCCGTGATCGTTTCCCGTCGTAACGGTATTTTCTGATGTCGAGAAATCCCTCCGATGCGGAGCCAGTGGTTACGCATAGTCGCTCCCACGACAACGCGGACACTTCCGAAGTTCGGTTCGTACCCCGTATCCCTATACGGACAAGTTCCAGCCGTGCTGGCGCCGCTTCATTCCGGAATGATACCCCGAGCGGGAACCCCGGAACCTCCTTTTGCCCTCGTTATCACTCCCGCAGGGGAATGCAGCATCGACTCCAGCTGTTGCCGCAGTGCCCCAGGCACCCAGCCTGCTCCCGCTGTCGCGGCTTCAAGCCCCCGTGGCACGGGCGATAGCACCCCCTAGGGGACTTCCCTGGAATCCCAGGTTCGCGCTCTGTGGACCGCCCATGACACCCTTGTAGGGGAACTAAAATCCCTCCAAGAGGTGATCTCGGCAACCCCTGTAAAGGAGGTCGCCGAGGAACTCCGTATTTTACGGTGTGACGTCAACTCCGTGTTGGAGAGTTTGGGATAACCCGCCACCTTCATCGAAGGAGTTGAAGCCCGATTTGATCGGATTGGTGCCCGCCTGGAGACGCTGGAGCAGTTCGTCCTCATGGACAAACCATCCCCGGATGATCCAGTAAACGAGGCATCGTACAACGACCAGCTTGCTGGGAAGAAGAAACGCCGTCATCGACGGAAACACCACCGAAAATATTCGGACTCTGATTCTTCGACATCGTCGGACTCATCCCGAAACCATTTGGTTAGCTCGAGCTCCTCGGACTCCGACTCGGAGGACGAGAAGCGAGGCTACTCCTCTCGCTCGAAGCGGTCATCGGCCACCGAAGGTGCGATCCGAACCCGCCAGAAGGGGAGAATACACCCCGGTCTCCGGGAGTTGAAGCCGACAAACCCAGATTACCGGAAGTTATTATAATACCGGTACTACCGGCTCGAAGATTCGTCACTTGGACGTACGCCCCGTGGTACGGGAAAGGTGCGAGACTGCATTAAGCGAATGCACCTCTCGCTCCGCAACCAGTATTTTACTGGAGAGGATCCAGTCCTGGTACTGGATTTCTTATCCCGCTTTGTAGCGGAGGCCGATATCCTCGGTATGAATGAGGGTCAAGCCTATTTTGGCTTTACCGTATTTCTTACGGGGAGTGGCGGAGGACCAATACAACTCTGTCAGAGGATCTTCTCGCGCCTCCGAGGGAGGAGCTACTTGGTGGCCGGAAGCGGTGCAGTATCTACTGCGTTCCTACGCCACAAACACCGCTATTCAGCAGGCTATCCTCGCTTTGCGAGATACACGCCAGCGTGCTGGAGAGACCGAGACCGGTTACTCGGTGCGCCTTAACAAGGCTTTCCACAGATGTGGTAACGTATACCCCGCTGGGGAGCGCAGTACCATGTTCATCGATGGTCTTGACCCGGCAATCCGGAGTTTAGTTACCCGTTATCGGGAGCACAAGCGGAGGATCACCTATCTCGAGCTGGTCCAACACGCTCGAGCGGAAGGGGATGCCCTTTGTGCAAGAACTCCGAACAATCGGTCTAAATCCGCCAAGGCGTTGATGATGGAGAGCGACTCCTCATCGCTCCCGCTCACTGCGGATGGGAACCCTATACAGGGATTTGATACCGTGCATTTAGTGCAGGGGGATGGTGTGTCGATTCCAACCACCGATTTACCGTCAACGACGGAGATGACCCGTGATACGGGAACAGAAGATCCCGTTCTATACGGTGGTAACGGTCGGGTTCAACCCCAACGACTCCCGTTTTCAAACGATCATTCCCGTTATCAAGGGCCTGGATGGACTGACACCCGCCCTGCGGTTCGCTTCTCCGATACTCGGAATAATAATCCGCGTGTCGCGGTGTTGGCTCTCATTTGCCACCTGTGCTATGCCCATGGCCATACCTCACCTCAGTGTATTTGTTCACTGAAGGATATGGCCAAGGTAGTGGCAAATTATGAGGCCCTCACTCCAGAGGAGAAACGTTCCGTCCCGACGGCTTCCTACCTCCGTGCTAAAACGGACTTTTCCCATACCCTATCACAGGCCCCGCGTGCGCGGCAAGCTTCATACACCCCGATTCGGGAGATCACGCAACCATCCGTTGCAACCCCCGCTTATGCGGATAGAAACCCCCGTCAACGAGATGAAGCACTCGTTGTCGAGGAAACCAACCCACCGCCGAAGGCGGTAAACTAACTGAGGGAGTCTCCCCTTTGGGAGAGGCGTCCTCAAAAACGAGGCTGTTGGCGCCCGAGGCGTCCTCGCCTCGCTCCTCGGTGAAAGTCCTCTCGAGGAAAGACACCGCTGACGCGGACTCTGCGCACCTCGGTGTGTTGCGTCGCCCGTGGATACGGAGTAAAAATCCCCGGATTCCCGGTAGAGTCTGGGTCTTGGCCAAGCGCAATTATAAGGTCTATGCCGACATTGGCCTTGATCCCCAGTTTATGGTGAGGTCTCTCACCGTCCTGGATACAGTTCCAGCCCCCAACTTTGTTGTGGAATCATTGTTACCCCCGCTTGTGCGGTGTCGTATCCGCTCTGACGCGGTCCCCGACATTTCGGATGCGAACAACAATCCGTTACAAACGGTGGGCACAGTGGACCTCGTCGTGAGACTTGGTACCTCTTTGGTGAGGTTGGACTTCATCGTTTGCCGTTCATTGGCAGCACCAGTCATACTGAGATGTGATTACTGCGACAGATTTGTCGACGCAATCAGGCCCCGCCTCAGGCGTGTAGAACTTGACGACGGATCGTCAGTTCCGATTGTTCGCCGCCCGCTAAAGCGGTCCTCTCGGAAACAAGTTCCGCTCCCTGCTGCGCAGGAACCACCGCCCGCGTCCCGCGAGTCCACCAAGCTCCGCGTCGCTGCCTCGGTTTCTATACCGGCTGAATCCCAAGTCTGGGTGCAGGTAAATTCCCGTCAACACGGTCTTCGGGTTATACAACCCCTCGCCTCGTTGTACGAGAAATCCCAGCTGGCGCTGGCTAATGGAATTGTCTCCATTTCCCCGGATGTCCCTTTCCGGATATTGGTTGCCAACCTTGGCAAACACCCCCAGTATCTGGTCAAACACCAAGTAATTGGGAGTGTAACCCCCATCCTATGGGAATGCTGCCAACAAAGATGACAGCCGCCGATGTACTCGGAGTTACCACCTCTTCTGAGGAGTTCGCCCCGCCGTCCGAAGACGTCAAGTCTAAGGACGGGGAGGAAACCGCTACTTCAGCGTCGAACATACCGAGTAACTCGGAATTGCGAACCACACCTGTTCCACAGGACAATGCTCCATCGAGCAACGACCGGATTGATCCGGAAAAAGCACTTGAAGCGCTGGACTTCAGCCACGTGCCAGAGTCGCACCGCGACAAACTCCGTACTATGTTACGGGAATTTACCACAATGTGGGATGGCTCGCTTGGCGAGATTAATGCAACGGAATACCGGATCGATTTAATCCCCGGTGCGCGACCGGTTGCACAACCCCCTTACAGGGCAGGTCCGAAAGCTCGGGAAGAGGAGCAGTCCCAAGTGGACAAGATGCTCCGCGCAGGTGTGATTGAGCCCGCTCAATCACCCTGGGCATCCCCAGTTGTACTGGCTTTGAAGGCCGACGGAACCTGGAGGTTCTGTGTCGACTACCGCCGGCTCAATGCCGTGACTGTTAGGGACACATACCCTATCCCTCGTATGGACGAGTGTATTGAATCCCTCGGAGACGCCACCGTTTTCACGGCTCTCGATGCCAATTGGGGATATTGGCAAGTACCTGTCAGACAGGAGGATCGCGACAAAACCACATTCACCTGCCACGCAGGAACGTACCGCTTCAAGCGGATGCCATTTGGGTTAACCAATGCCCCGCCACCTTTCAGCGTGCAGTAGATATTCTGCTCAACCGCTTTAATTGGCGGAGTTGTCTGGTCTACCTTGATGATATTATCATCTTCTCCAACTCGTTGGACGACCATCTCACTCACGTCCGAGACGTGCAGACCGTACTCCGCGATGCGGGAATTACCCTCAAGCTGAGGAAATGCGAGTTTTTCACAGATACTGTGAAGTATCTGGGTCACATTATCCGTCCTGGACGGTTAGCAATCGAGAAAGCTCGAGTCAAATCCCTCGTTGAGGCGAAAGAGCCCCGTACTCAAACGGAACTGCGCTCCTTTTTGGGGCTGGTCAACGTCTATCGACGGTTTATCCCGAAGTTTTCGGATACCGCGGCGCCCCTGAACGCGTTGTTGCGAAAGGGGAACCCCCCAAAACTGGGAACATTTACGCCCGAGCAATCGGAAACTTTTAACTCCTTGAAGGAGGCTGTCACATCAGCACCAATCCTACATCTCCCAAAACTTGGGTTGCCATACTCCGTAGATACGGACTCGAGCGACTACCAAGTCGGGTGTGCTCTTTTTCAAACCACCCCCCGAGGGGTAACGACACCCAATCGGTTATTGGTCGCGCTCGCTCAATGTTCATGAGCGGAACTACTCCGTATCGGAGAAAGAGTGCCTCGCCGTCGTATGGGCGATGACCACTCTGCGCCCCTACCTTATGGGAGTGCACTTCACCGTGTATACGGATCATTCCTCACTGAGGTGGTTAATGAATATCTCTGACCCGTCGGGACGCCTCATGCGCTGGAGACTCCGCCTCGCGGAATATGACTTCCAAGTCATTTATAAAAAGGGCACGCAGAACACCCAAGCTGACGCCCTGTCGCATTTACCCACAAGTGGGGAAGCACTCCCAACGGAGGATGATGAAGTCCCATGTTTCATGGCCATAGACCCGGATTATCCGGGATGTGCCGTCGAGGCTGGGCCAGAAAACTGGGACGAAGATGCTGACTTTGACGACCTACTCGCATCGCGAGATGAATCTGAGAACCCTTTACCGGGAAATTTTGTACCGGTTTCACCGGGAGAGATGATCCGAGAACAGTTCGGTGACCCCTACTGCACGAGGATTCATGCCCGTCTTAACGGTGGTGATGATCTCTCTTTCGGGGTGGACGACAAAGGCTACCTCGTAAGTAAGGTCGAAGCCCGCCCAGAGATTGTGGTACCACATTCCCTGCAATCGCGGGTGTTACATGTATCACACTACGCCCCCATGGGAGGTCACCCAGGTGGGAGAAAACTCTACCTAACCCTGCGGAGGGATTTCTATTGGCCCGCCATGGCGGTGGATTGCTACGCAACTGTGCGGTTCTGTAGCAAATGCGCGAAGAATCGCGTCAAGCTCCGCAAAAATGCGAAGAAGATAAAACTATTCCCCGCAAGGGCGCCACTCGAGTTTATTGCAATTGATATCTTCGGACCACTACTCACCACAAAACGTGGAAACAAGTTTCTACTTGTCATTAAAGACCGCTTTTCCAAGCTGGTGCGGATTGTCCCTCTTCGGAGGATAACCGCTTTCACGGTGGCCCAGGCTCTGGTGACCCACTGGATTTTTGTCTACGGTCCTCCTGTGGAGGTGCTCTCCGATAACGGGAAACAATTGGCGAGCAAGTTCTTCCAGGATGTTTGTCGCATCCTGGATGTCAAGAATTTGTTCACGACTAGCTACCACCCCCAGTGTAATGGGCAAGTTGAACGGTTTAACCGGACGTTACTCGCGGCGTTACGTTCCTACGTCGCAGACCACCCAAAGAACTGGGACATGTACGCTGATGCGGTAACCTACGCGTACAATACGAAGGTACACCGGACTACCGGAGTTTCGCCATTCGAGTTGGTTCTATCTAGAACACCCCCGCCTGTGGCGCTGGAATCCCAAGCTACCTTGGACAATTTCCCATCAGAGGGTATCTACCGGCAGCAATGGAATCAATGGCTTTCCAAGCTGGTCCCCGCTGCGCGGAAGTCTATGGTACGGGCCCAAGCTGCTTACAAGTGGGATTTTGATGCTCGCTTGCGAGGAAAACCCCCCCCGATTTGGGCAAATAACTACGTCTTCATCAGGAAGGAGTACTACAACCCGGAACGGGAGAAGCGTCATAAACTCTCGCCTGTGGCGGACGGACCCTTCAAGGTCATCTCTGTTAATGCCGACACTGTCGTTGTAGAGATAGGCGGAGCACACGAGCGGATCTCCCGCGATCGTGTCGTGCTCGCCCCCCCTCCCTCCTCAGAGGTAATCCTGGATTCAGAACATCCCGTTTCTATGGACTCTGCAACACCGGAATCCTCCGGGAGTACTAGGCCTACGGTACTACCACACCCCAGCCGGGGACTCTCAGACCTACCGACCCTGTCGGACTCACCGGCTTAGCCGGGTAATTCGGGCCTCTCAGCGCCCGCCCCTACCACGCCTGCCCCCCTGGCGCGAATTTATACCCGCCAGGCGGGGAATGTTATCCCTTATCCCGCCGCTCCGTCTAACGAGGGGGAGTAGAACACTCTTTCTCGAGGAACGATATCGCCACCGCAACGGGAAACTCGTAACATACGGAGCACTGACCGTGGAGCACGGAATATGTCACACGACACTAATCCCCCGTTCTCGGGCAGTGCTGCGCAACAAGAACCAGACGCGCAGGCCCCGCAAAAGCGGCAAGTATTCCGTTCGTCACGGGAAAACAAAAGGCCCCCCCCCCGAAACCGCAGCAGCGGAAATGCAATCGCCCGATCCATCCCCGGAGGCATTGCCACAAACGCGGGAAATATACCGTGCTACACGGAAAGTTGAAGCGCAACTACCGCACACCCCTGTCAGGGAAGGATCCCCGATACGGGAGTATGGTGACGATGGCCCCCAATCCCCCGAGCAGAGCGATGCATCGAAGCCGCCATTGGCAGAAGCCCCCGCAGAAGCGGTCCAATTAGGTCCAGCAGACCCGCGCCCCGCGGAGAAGAGGCGCCCAGATACGCCAGCGCCGCTGGGAAATACCCACACCCCTCTTGAGGAAAAAGGGAGCCAAGCCGCAGTCGAAGCTTCAGGCCCTGGCGCGCAAGCGCCGGAAACGCCTCCCGTCGTCAACGGAATCGAAGCCCCCTGAAAAGGGTGTCATCGGCACCTGCCCGGCACCCCCCAAAGGGCAATTTTGACCAAAATACCGGTGTACCGGAGTTAGCTCCAGGCAACCCGTCAGTAGCCGGGGACACCACGGCATCGCCGGAACGTATGGTGCAGAGCACTCGTGCGCCTGGCAAGGAGGCGGTTCGCCATCCAATCACCGTGTCACACGGAACCCCCCAGGGGATCGTGGAAACGCCGATTCCGCAGGAGCGGTCGTCTTCCCGCAAACTTGCGGTTCGTGAGCTCTACCGCGAAGGCGGAGCCCAAGTCCCCCGACGACTGGCGGTTCGCCCACAATACCGCGGAAGCGGAACCGACCCTGCCCCAATGGGGAATAACTTGGCGGTGAAAACCAAGACGCCAAACACCCTCTTGAGAGATATCCTCCTGCACGAGCAGCGGCCGCTACCACAGCGCACGGCAACGCCGGAGTTATCGCCGAACACCCTGCTAAGGGACATTATACCACTCCGCGAGCATCCCTCACAAGGGAGTACAACCACCACCCGGCACGGCCCGCAGGTCTACGAACGAGAGTTTGTAGTAGACCGACTTGTCAGACACACCTGGGACCAGGATGGTATTCTACAATACCACGTCCGCTGGTACGGGTATGACCCCAGTGGGGATACGTGGGAGCCAATCGAACACCTCCCACGGTCGCAGGTCGTGCGATACCACCGTCAAACGGGAACTGCAGCCCCAGCTACGCTGGTTAATGCCCAAGTCGGGTAACTTTGCCGCGCGAGCGGAGGGCGATAGGAAGGGATAACAAGGCAAGGTCCGTCGAAGACGGGGAACTCAAACGAGAATCACCGTTCTAAACGGGAAAGTTTATTCAAGGCAGCAGCTAGCTCTCCACACACTATACTACAATAGCTGGCTATGCCAGGAAAGAAGGACCGGGAAACTGGACTAGAGGTTTCACTCACCCCCATCGTCCGGGGCGTATCAACCAGCGAGGCAGTAGGCCAACGCGTCCGCCATAGTGGTGACATCCCCCGATACCTCGGCAGCTCTCAGACCGGCACCCCGGAGAAAACGTGCGATGATCTCGTTTTCATTCGCCGTCACCCCGCTGGGGATAGAAGGTCCGGCACTTGCCGCCGAAGGGTCAGCAGCCGGCTCGGCCGGAGATACCCCCTCTGGGAAAGCTTCCGCGCTAGCGCCGGTTTCCTCTACGTCCATCTCCCTCGTTTTTTCCAGTTCTTTATCGACAATTGGGTCATCTCCGCCGTATGCACGGTAGTAGTCGACAGAATCGACGTACCCCACCGGGTGGTCTTCCGGCCCATGCCAGGGCGCATCGAGAAGCTCGCGCGCCTCCTCGGAGGAAATTTCCCGGAACTCCCAGGGGTCGAAGTAGATAAAATCCCCCGCAAGGGCGGTGTTACCGCTGCCGCCATCCAGACGACCGCTTTGTTCCAGCGCGACCTCACTCCAGCTAACGCTGTCGATGTACCCAAGTAATTGGAGGACCTCTTCATTGTTGGGCTGGCCCCCAAGGGGGATGCGAAGATCCAAATTGCGGATCGCTGCCCGCACACGCGGTGGAAGGAACCAGAGACGAAACTGGTCGTACGCCTCGTTGAGGATATAAGCCGCAGCGTGGGCCGCCCACTCCGTAACCACTACGGACCACAACCCCGACCAGGGATCCTGCATGAGCAGCGAACCGAGGTACGTAAGTACCGGCGGGAGTTCTATGTAGCACCCCCGGCAGGCGTCATGGAAGCGCCACCACTCGGGGAGTGCTACATACCGACCTAGTCGGTGAGGCGGCGCAATCCGCTCTATCTCCACGTTCTGGTACGGGATGAAATACCCGAATCGGGATCGCCAACGCCGCTCGTAGCGGATGAAGTTTTGGAGAAAGTTGGACCGGTATTGCCGGGGAAGATACCTGAACTCCGCCCGAATAATCGGTCGCTCCCAACAAAGGGCTTCATGCCGCGCTGCGGGGAAATTCCTCCAAGCGAGGGTCTCGAGGCGGAACAGGTTCTCGCCATACCCAATCTCGCCGCGAGTGCGGAATTGGCTAACGTCGAAGCCAAACTCCGGTGGGACCGGTACATCGAATGGAGCCCGGCTTTGCCGTTGGTATGCCATGCGCGTCAACGCGGTCTGCGCTGCAGCGACGGTCTCGCCCGAATTCCTTCGGAGGTGGTGACGCGGAATCGCAATCTGGTGACGCCAATCCCACTATATGGTGACTGCTCTGGGCAGATCCCCCGGAAGGGTGTCGGAGCCATCCGCATAAGCGGTGACCAATCCCTCATTGAGGACAGCGACCGGGTGAAACCACGGGGCAAGGCACAGGCGCGACGCGTGATTCCGATTCATCGGTTTGAGCCCCACCAGGGTGTTGTAGGTTGGCCAGTTGAACGCCGGAGCGGTTCCGGAGGATCTCACCGAAGGTGGTAGTGCGAAGGGATGGTCGGCTGCAGCAGCCACATTCCCCGGTTGTACCGGATGTTGATTGCCCTGAGGGAGGGAAACTGACCGGAAACCGGTGGTGTATCGCCCGAGAGACCTCGGAGGTTGGCTGTTGTTTTTGATGTTGTTGTCGTTGTTCATTTCTCCCTTTTTGAGGGTGGTTGTTGTTGTTTGTCGGAGTGCGCTCGGTGACGAGGAAGAGCGGAGGCGAGGATAGGAAATAACAGCTGCAGTAGCAGGGGGTGGTGACTCTGGTGCAGAGGGATTTATCGGAGAACCGGGGACAGCGCACGCGCTTATATCACCCATTTTCGTCTGGAAACCCTCCGGATCTGCGGTCGTTTTCCCGTCTTAGGGGGGGATATGAAGTGCAACGCCCTCAGGGAGGGATTCTTGGTACTTGAATGCTTTCCCGATATTATCGGTTGTGTATTGTGTATATGAACTACGCCCCACAATGGTGGATATGGACACGTGGGACACGGTTTTGGGTCAATTGGCGGTTGGCCACAGTACTGGATGTTGCCACGAAATGTGGAGTATTTTAGTTGATTTTATTTATTATTTTCACACCCATTTCTGAGAAGCTAGTACTTAGTGCGACGGCACAGTGCCGTCGCACCAGTAAACCTTCCCCAACAAGGGACCCCAACCTGGGGAATTGGCTCTAGTTGTTACCGCTTGCGCGCGTGCTCTACTCCTCCTTGGAGGGAACCGCCGTGAACCACGGGACATCTAACCGCCTTGCACATCTAAAGGGACCCATCACTGGGAGTCATATTATTCTAATTGCATTGGTGTTTCGCCCTGTATAGGGATATTGTTACCGGCATCGCCGTTCGCCCCCGTCGCTCTCGCGACTCACTTCGTCCTCTCTTCCTCCTCTTCGCCCTTCCTTTTCCTCTTTTTAGGGTAGCACCTCCCGCTATCCGCGGCCCTCGTGTGCGCATCCGTTCACACACCTCCACTTACGTGGAAACCTACCTCTGGCGAGGACGCATTCCCGCTCTCGCGGATACCGATTCTTGTCCTGAACCCTCTTGCGCTAGTCGCGAAGGGTGGCCTCGGTCTTACAAACCGGCTCCGCCGTGCCACCCCTAGAGGGGCTCTACCCAACTCGGTTCACCTCCACGGAGGAAAGATCCCGAACGTCTTTCGGTGTTTCTCCCCTTTTGGGCGTGGCACCAAACGCTCCTCGCGTCGCTCTTCTCGCTCTAAGAGGCGCTTCTCTTTACCTTCCTCGCGCTCCTTCTCGCGCTCGATACGGTCCGCATTTGCGCGTTTCTGCTCAAAGGCCAAGCGGTTGCGTTCGAGTTTTACGCGAGCAAGATCAGCCTTTTTGAGATGAAAGGCGAAGCGATCCATCTCACTCCCAACAACTGGCGGACCTCGGCTGCCCTTCTTGGGTCTCTTCCCGCTTCTGCTTTCCTTGTCCTTCTCAGGGTCCGAAGCCTCCCAATTTACTGACGAACTGCTGCTTCCGGCATCACTTACAGTCTTACGCTTTGTAGCGGCAGATACGAGAGCGGCACCCATGCGTTCCTTATCTTCTTCCTTCTTGCGCTTAGCCGTTTCCAGTGCCTTTTTTTTGTGAGTCTTAATCGTCTTTTGTCTCCCGCATTGTCATGAGCAGATCGGCAAGCTCCCCCATCTCCCCTCCCCCCACTCCTGACAGCCACTGATTACCATTGTCAAGCTTGCGGTATTGCTCCTGCATACGCTTGTAGCGTTCTTGAAGTGGCTTCCAGCCTATAGGGTCACCAGCAAAAGCAAAGTTAGTGGTGACCTTTGTGGCTGCCTCTTCAAACCACTTCCTCGTCTCGCCATACGGAGGCGGTTGCGCTCTCGCTGCTGCGACTTCGCGCGCAATGACAAGGTCTTGCGCTGCTGTGTATCGTGACTTCTTTCCGAGGGTTAGGGGCACAGCTTCAACGTCGTATACTTCTCCCATCGTGGCTGCGTCGCGGTTGTTGGGCGTGGCTGCGTCGGGGTTTCTGGGCCGTATGGTGCTCGCGGTGGTGCATGTAAGGCTAGCTCTTTACCGCGAAATTCGTGAAACGCATTACACCTGGTACTCCTAGCTTTACTCACGCGACTTCCGTAACGACGCATTATTCAGCATTATTCGTGAAGTCTTCGCTAGAGAATTATGCAAACTAAATGTCGGTGTAATGATTTTGGCAGAATTCTGCTTCGTACTCTGCAGAATTCGGAATGTGTATGCTCACTAATAACAATACTTTTCGGATTGCGTCGAAAAATGGGATATATAGATACAAGTGGCTGCTCCCCACTGGCTCATATGATTGAAGACATGGCACCATTTGTTCAAGTGGGATGATTATAGTGCGGCAAGAATGGATTGCACAAGTTTGGTTTGGGCTGGCAACCGTTACTGGTTTGGGAGCAGCGTTAGTTTTGTTCCCTGGGCGTAAGAATGATCCCTACAGTGCGCACAACGATAATAAATACACCCTACTCTGCTTTCTTTCTCGCCACATACCAGACCATTCTAGCACTCCCAACCAGAGACCTACGTAGTGAATAGGCAGATATAAAAACCCCCGGTCGCCTATCGAACACGTACACCTGATCTGTACTAATAGCTACAAAACAGTTATAAATACACGAAAAAACAATAAATCCACTTTACTTTACGTGCATCTACAAATAGCTCAGTACTTAGTAGCACCCCCCTTCTTATCCATAACAGCAAGGAGCCTTCTCGGTATAGATCTGTACAGCTGTTGAAGGTAATCTCCACTATATCGTCCCATACAGCAGTGATAGCGTCCTTAAGATCAGTAACATTATTGTACTGCTTTCCATGTCCATAAACACGCCTAGCCATAAGTCCCCACACATTTTCAATAATGTTCAAATCCGGGGAGTTTGCAGGCCACGGTAAAACGCGTATATTCTTGGTACGCAGCCAGTTCCTTGTGTAGATAGAGGTATGTATGGAAGCATTATCCTGTTGAAAGTGCCAAGTCCGTTCTTCACCGAAGACACCACCTACTCATGGTAGTAGATTAGACTTTAGTCCCTCACAGGACTTTGTAGAATTCTGATTTCCAGTAATAAAAACCAAAGGACAGACTCCATAGCAAGATATTGCTCCCCAAATCATAACCGAATCTCCTCCATTTTGACGATTAAAAAATCGTTGAGGTTCCTTCCGAAGATCATGCCAATAGTATGCGAATCCATCCGGTCCATCTAGATTAAACTTCTTCTCATCGCTGAAAATTACCTTGCACCAGAAAAAGTCCCCACGAGACATATTACGACGTGCGTATTCTATGCGTGCAGTTTTATGCTTCTGAGTCATTAATGGACCGGTTTCCATTTAGCGATATTGAAGATGTTCACATTGAGATGGTAATTGCTGAAATCTTCGCATCCCGATGGGTAAATTAAGCGAAGATTTTAGTTGAGAAGCGGATTGAATGCCTTTGGGGGCTTCCCTTAGTAATGCTCTCTTCTGTTGCACTGACATTTTGGAATTTTTTCTGACGTTTACATGCGGTTTAGTGTAGCATCCGAGATGCATTGGTATCGGATCACCGAATGATGAGTTAAGTCGAGGACGACATTCATAGCTTTCGGCTACAGTACCTGGCTGTCCAGCGAGGACTATGAAGGGAACCCCTTTATGGAGGAATGTGGACTACGAATAGTAATTTGGCACAGCACTGCTGTGCATGGTACTATAGTGGACCTCCACTAATTATTTATTTTATTTTCTTATATTTTATTACTGTAGTTAGTGGAGAGCCACACATTTAGACCTTACAGTCAGACTACTGAGTGGCTTCGCAGCGTAGAAAAGGGGGACCTGCCCAGGTGAGGGAGGCGAAGGCCAACCAACACCCTCAGCTCTTGACCCTTTGGTCAGACCGTCAGGAATCCTAAGTCGTTTACGACACAGGGGCACCTATAGTAACAGTACTTAATCGTTTCTGAGCTATAGCTCTTTGTTCCGAGGATATCCTCACGTGTTTTACAGCTGACTGTTCTCGTTTTGCTCTCTTGTTTATTGATATTGTTGTGTTTGCCACAGGACCGTCTGATACTCTTATGTTTTGGCTACGCTGAGTCTTTGCTCTCGGATACGCTGTTCACACGCGTGACACTCGTACTGCTGGTGCTCCCACCTTGGCACTAATCTTCTAGCCCCGTTGCCCGTATGGCAAAACCCACATTCGTGGTTCGTTTGTGGCTTTCCACCCCGCTACCGAGGCCCTTACAGGCATTGGTGGAATACCACATTTAGATTTCATTTTGTGTCTCAGTGCTGATTTTACTGCTCCGACGGAGCGGTTGATAATGTCAGCAATTTATCAAAGAGACATTTCTTCATTTCTCAGGGCATGAATTTGACCTAGTGTACACTCAGAAAGACGAGGGTTTTTCGCCATGTTTGGTTTGGCAAAAAGCTGGGCAAAAGATGTCAAGATATGGCTAAAAACTGTTTATTTGATGATGGTAAGTATCTAGTGTCTATCGGACCGATAATCTCGTATGAGGTCAGAACAATCAACTTAACCTTTAATTTTTTGTTATTTTTATCGGATATTTTCGCCTTTTGTACTCCGTAGAAGTTATGCAACCTGTTTTTGTATACCAAAAATTCTAAACCTCTGTTGTTTATGCTCGGTGAGAAGCAGAAAACTAACACACCGAGATGGTTTAATAGAGATGTGCTTGAAAATATGTCGAATTTACTACAGAGCTTCAGAAAACCGGCTTTTTTGATATCACAAACGTACTTTTGATTCAAAAACACCTTTTCTGACGCGTGTATGAAAGGTTCAAAACCTTCAAAAATTAATCATTTTGCAACATTACATCCGGGCGGATAGACACTAGGAAACGGCCGAGGTGGTTTGAATATGGGGCAGTTTTTGTGGAAGTGTATTTAGTTTTTTTTTCGTGTATTTATCACTGTTTCGTAGGGTGTAGAGAAGTTTTTTATATTGGTAAAGTGACATTCTGCCTGGTGCAAAGTTGTGAGCTACAGGGTTTGTTTAGGAGTAAATAGCCTGTACATTTACCAAGGCTACATGGCCAAAAACGGAGAGAAAGACGCAAAGCCTTTAAGAGTGCTGCGTTTATTTAATGTTGTTTCGCGGACTGTCTAACCTAACTAAGGATTTGTGCGACAACGACCTTCGCACCCCTTATCTCAACACCCCCCACTCTTAATGATTTACACATGTATGAGGGGGGTGTTCTTGATTGACGGGGGCGTTGCGCCACAAATTCGCTTTGCACGCCCCCGTTTGCGCATGCAAAACGCACATTTGGCGCAACGCTTCCCTACCATTTAAAAAATTCAGCAGCAGCAGCAGCAGCAAAGCGTTCAGTTAATTAGCTGCTGCTCCTGCATGTTGACTGTGCAATGGCTGCTGAATGGCTTGCAATACAATCAAATTGTAGTGCCAGCCACTCAGCAGCAAAAACCCAGCGGTTCATTCCGACACGTGGCAAATTGCACTGCGCCAGTGCAGTGCATTCCAACACGTGGCAAATTGCACTGTGCCAGTGCAGTGTATACTGAAGTTTCATTGCAGACATGCCTACAACAGACGTATATACTGCACTGGCGCAGTGCCAAATGCATCTCGCTTGCTGACCCTAACCACTTTTTTGCATCCCATTCAGGTTTGGCCAATAGCGCAGTGTCGTAACCTTTTGCTACTTTGGGCACTGTTTGCTGGCATGGGACCTAGGCAAGGCCGAGCTCGTGTGCAGGTCACCACAAGAGTAACCCACTAAGTACCACGGATCTGGGAAAAGTCAGGTGCTCCTCTGTGGTATACTGGTCGTTTGACGGCGATCAGGAAGTCTGAGGGTTTACCGGACCTAATACCAGCTTGCTGTGCAGGGTCCGGGGCGGCCGCCGTGTCGTACCTCTTGGGGCCGGAAAGCACACTTCGGTGTGTGAGTAAAGGCAGACCAATCCTTACAACCGGACGTGGGTTAAACATCAAACGGCTTGAAAACCGGCTGGGCACACTCCGCCCGTCATAATCCAACAGGAGTGTGTCGAGAGTCCCTGTGCTGCGCACGACTGCATCGGGTAAATATAAGCCTTGCAGCAATTTGTTTTTTTTAATTGCTGCATGCGACTAGGCCCGGTGGGTGCAAAGCAACAAACTGCAACCAGTTTTTCACTTTCAACTTTCTGGTATATTGGAAATAATTCTGGAACTCTGGCAAATTTTTTAACGGTTTAAAGAAACATAGAATTGTTTTTTTTCTTTTTTTGGTAAATTGAAATGACGAGAGGAGGGCGACGTCTGAACTCTGGTGGCGTCCGATCTAACTCAGGAGGTGCCAGAGGCAATTCTGGAGGTGCCAGGTTGAACGCAGGCGGTGCAAGGCAAAACGCTGGTGGTCGTCGCGTCGGCAGTGGTGGAGCACGGGCAGGAGCTGGAAGACCCCGGCGAGTACCAGCTCCTCCAGCTCCAGATGAGTTGGGAGTAAATGAGAGCGGAGCACACGTTCAAGGACCTATTGTTCCAGCGGTTGAAGAAGACGAAATTACTCCTGCACCTACTTCGGTTGCAGCAGCAGTTAGCACAAGCGCCACTGGAGCCAGTGGGTCCGCTGCCACAGATCTACCGACATCGTGCCCACTTCCTGGATTTCTGGAGTTTGTGAGAGGCCTTACAAGTCACATTCCACCGCCTCCGATGCCTACCCCTCTCCCACCGATGCCTGCAGAACAGATGCCTATTGCGATGGAAGTGGAAGAGGATGAGATCTTCCCTGCTCCTCCACAGCCACCGCTGTCACCACCGCCGCCACAGCAGCCTGCTCTGCCACAAGACGAACAAGAGGAAGAACAGATGCCAGTTCCGATGGAAGTGGAAGAGGATGAGATCACCCCGGCTCCCTCACACCCGCCGCCGCAGCCTGCGTTGCCACAAGCTGAACAGGAAGAACAACAGATGTCCATTCCGAGGGAGGTGGAAGCGGATGAGATCACACCGGCTCCCTCACACCAGCCGCAGCATCAGCCACAGCAACAGCTTGATACGACGGTCATGCACTGTGCTGGGCGTCCTGATCGAGGACTCTATCGCGTGCACTATTCGTGGGATTCCGTGGCAGCTCAGGAGAGGAATGATCCGGCCATCCGTGCAAGCGTGCCAGAGTTTGAGACGCTTCCCACTGCAGGTCAAAGGCGATGCGGAAGATGCGGCGAGCACTCACACACGCTCTCCTCCTGCCCGTACCGGGACTGGACATTGAGAATTCATAGCTGCAAGTACTGCGGATGCATTTTGCTTGGCAAAGAGACCAATGGAGTGTGCTGTGGAATGAAAAGAATGTCAGGGTGGGGCGTCACGTTCCGCAGAAGGCATAGCAGCGAGTTGGTTCGCAGTCTTTATAGTCTGAGAGCCTTTCACAGCCATTTTCTCAACTTGAATACGCTCTTCGCTACGACGCAAGCGTTCATGGACATGTCGTATGTGACGGGAGGCGGTCCCTCCTTTCTGAGACTTGAGGGAAACGCAGCTCTCGCTCTGCCCACGCAGAACCAGAACAACACGCGCTACAGCTTTCTGTGGGGTACTGGTCCGCCTTCCTTGGATCCCTCTCACTATGCGCGTGCCAATTTGCGTGCGTTCATTCAAGACATCAACGTACGAGACATCGTGCCCAAGTTGTACGATGTGATCTAGCCCAAGCCAGACGTGGTGCGTGAGCGGTACCGATCCATGCTTAGCACGCAACAACAACAACAAAATGCAGATACCGCCGTCGATATCAGCATGCAGGCAGCCGAAGAGGGAGTAGTCGTACGTGGTTACGAAGGAACCCGAAGTGCCACAGTCAGTGCTCCTCACGCAGGTGCTGGGCCTCTCCCTGAAGATGCTCCTGGTGGCTGGCCAACCATGATGAGAACGCCCGTCGTGGATCCAACTGGCCTGTATCGAGTGGAGTCTCAAGTACCGCGCTTGGTAGAAAGGAACCGTAACCGAAGAGCACGCTGCAGTGACGAGTGCTGCTGCTGCTGGAGCAGGGGCGACTGCGAATGCCGCAAACAATGCGCAAGTGCGGTACCGACTTCTAAAACCGGCATCCAAACTTGCAGAGAAGGGCACTTTCCCTCTTCTCTACCCGTACGGTGATCACCACGAACCGTTTGACATCGGCCTGTTCCTGGATGCAAAGAACTCCACACAGCAAAGCTCAGGTCTCAGCGTCAAGGAGTGGAAGCTCCGAAAGCTCCCCTGGGCTCAGAACGCGAAGCGACGTTTGTACTCAGACAACATCCTCCTCAACAGTGGACCGTTGATGCAGATGTGGATGCTCCGCACGCACACAAACATTGAGGACATGCAACTACGTTTCCTGGAGAGAGAACAACAGGCACGTATTGTACAAGAGCAAGAGATCCAGCAAGCACAACAGCAAACAGCTCATGTTTCACCATCACAGTTCGCACAAATAGGACGCATATTTCTGCCTGATGACTCGGTCAACTCAGCAGCGTACTGGAAGAACAAGCGCATGGATGTACAGGCGATCGTAGCGCGGAGAGGACCGCCTTCTCTGTTCATTACAATCACCATGAACATCTGGCTAATGGACATCCAGCGTCTTGGGATGGACACCACCAATTGTGGCGCATTTACGGCACAAATTAACCGCCCTCGACCGTTTGACCAACCGGATCTGATTGCAAGGGTGTACAACCAGTACGCAAACGACTTTATGAAGGATTTGGAGAAGAACTCGGAGCAGATGTTTGGATTGAAGTGCCTGGGGCTTGCATCAAAGCTCGAGTTTCAAGAGCGCAATGTGCCTCATCACCACATGCTCGTGTGGCTCGAAGGAGGCGTGATTGAAGACGTTGATGTGATCGACGAGCTCATTCGTGCAGAAATTCCCCTTCCAGGCGAAGACGACGCGTTGCGTGCTCTCATTCGTTCCATGCACAGGCACCGCCACTCCACCTATTGCCGGAATCGCGCTGGGCGGTGCAAGTTTGGATACGACAGCAATATGATTGTGCCGGAGACGTATATTGAAGAAGGCACGAATCGCGTTATTTACCGCAGAAGAAGGCAACATGACCTCAAAATTGTGCCGTACAACCCAAATCTGACCAAGAAGTACCGCTCTCATATCAACGTAGAACGCACGCAAGGAGGGGGCGCAGTGGCTTATCTGATGAAGTACGCGTTTAAGCAGCCCAAAGCTCAGGAGGTGGTGCTCAACGTGAGTGGTGCTAATGAGACAGGCACACACAACGAGCAGCAACAAGAGCCGCAGGTGCAGAACGACATTCGTGCATACATGCGAGCACGTGTGGTGGGCGCTGTCAATGCAGCTTGGAGACTTTTCGAGTTTCGACATGTTCACATCGTACCAAAAGTAGAGAGACTGGCCATTCACTTGGAAGGAGAGCGCACATTTCTGCTGAGAGGTCCAAACCAGCTCTTTTCTGCATCACAGCCGTCTACAGTGGTGCCGCAGGTGTACATGGAGGCCGAGCCAAGTGGAAATGTGAGACGAGTGTACACAAACATTCTCAACGAATTGCCGTGGAAGAGTGATCTGTGGACGTTGTGCTCGGTTCAAGTGCTGTATCTCACCGAACAAGTACGCCAAGCCGATGATCCGGCATTTGCGTCGCTGTTACGTTCCATTGCACGAAACAAAGTATCCAACAACGCTCCACTACCACTCAGATCTACCGGTGGCATGCAAACCGCCTAACAATTCCTGTGGAAGTGGCTCACAACACGACGCAAGGAGGATGTGGATCTCAGCAAAATGCTCATTGCGTCCACAAATCAGTTGGTCGATGAACACAATGCGGCAGCGCTGGATCTGTTTCCTGGTGAACGCTTCACTCTTCCGTCAGCTACGACGGTACAACCTGACGGTGTACCAAACTCAGAGCCCGACGTCACCAATACCTTTGTTCCCGAGTTTGCGTATCAGTATGCACCTACTGGTGTACCTCCTCATAACTTGGATTTGAAGATTGGTGTGCCAGTTGTGGTCATTCGGAACGTGCTGCATCCGGCTGTGGTCAACGGAAAGCTGTTCGTAGTCGTGCGTGTCGATCACTTTACGATGCAGGTGGCTCGACTCGACGAGAACGGACAGGTACTGGAACGACAGCTCCTGCATCGTATCGAGTTCGAGTTTTCTTTCGCAGACATTCGCATGACTCGAAGGCAGTTCCCCATTCGTCTCGCGTTTGCAGCTACCGTTCAAAAAGGACACAGGGAAAGACGTTGGATGGCTTGGTTGTGGATGTGCGATCCAACTTCTTCTGCGCCGGTCAGCTGTATGTCGCATTGTCGCGCGTTCGAAGGAACGACCATGTGCTGCTCCTGCATGACCCGCAGCTTACATCCGCGAGTGCGCACACAATTCATCCCATGCCTGTGGCCATCGCCAACCCAGTGCTGCCTGAAGCCATTCATTTCTGCATCCCTCCACAGCCATAATAATATTTCTGGCGTTCTTCATTTATTGAATTAAACTACTTGCTTTTCTGCTTTCGCTTTCTCGACCCTTTATTTTTCCTCACCGCTGTTTATCACTCCTCCACCACGGCGCGCAGCGCCGCCTGCGGCTGAAGGCCGCTTCCTCTTGTCTCTCCATTATAAGTATTTGTTCCTCTATGAGGGGGGTGTTCTTGATTGAATGGAGGCGTTGCGCCACAAAATCGTCTTGCATGCCCCCGTTTGCCAATGCAAATCGCCCATTTGGCGCAACGACTCCCTACCATTTAAAAAATTCAGCAGCAGCAGCAGCAGCAAAGCTTCTTGCTTACTGGCTGGCACTCCCATAATGACTGCAGTAACACCCAGTTACACAAAGCAACGTGTCGCGCTTTCTCATCATTGGCTGGCACTGCAGTCAGTTTAGGTACCTAATAGGCACCTAAACACAAATCCCTACGGCTCCACATACTCTAGGCGCCGCGGCGCCCCGTGTTTCTACGAGCGCTATTGCTAACGCAAGCGAGCAAAGTGCTCGGAGAGCCTCCGAACGCTACTAAATACACAAAGCTACATAAACAACGCGGCGCGCAGCGCCGCCCACGGCCGAAGGCCGTTTCCACTTGTGTCTCCATTATAAGTATTATTTCTTGTATGAGGGGGGTGTTCTTGACTGAATGGAGGCGTTGAGCCACAAAATCGTCTTGCACGCCCCCGTTTGCCCATGCAAAACGCCCATTTGGCGCAACGCCTCCCTACCATTTAAATAATTCAGCAGCAGCAGCAGCAGCAAAGCTTCTTGCTTACTGGCTGGCACTCCTATAATGACTGCAGTGCCACCCAGTTACACAAAGCAACGTGTCGCGCTTTCTCATCATTGGCTCGCACTGCAGTCAATTTAGGCATCTAAACAAAACCTCTCAGGCTACACATACTCTAGGCGCCGCGGCGCCCCGTGGTTCTACGAGCGCTATTGCGAGCGCAAGCGAGCAAAGTGCTCGGAGAGTCTCCGAACGCTACTAAATACACAAAGCTACAAACCAACGCGGCGCGCAGCGCCGCCCACGGCCGAAGGCCTTTCCACTTGTCTAACCTAACTAAGGATTTGTGCGACAACGACCTTCGCACCCCTTAGAAAATAAGTAAAATGCACGATTTCGTTTTTTTGGCGCAAACTGCGCCAGCACCCAAAATCGTGCTTCACGCTCATTTTTTGAGCCTTTTGGTACGCCAGCTCTTTGCACCAATGATAATCAAACGTTTTGGACAACCAAAACGTTTGATTCTCAGGTTTATCACCGCTCAAGCTCCGGCCCTATCACTCTTTCCTGCAGGCAAGATGCAGACGTCACAACTGCAGGAAAGAATGGTAGGGCGGCCCTACCACTCTTTCTTGCAGGGATGCAGACATCACAACTGCAGGAAAGTGTGGTAGGGCGGCGCTACCACTCCTTCCTGCAGGCAGGATGGAAACGTCACAACTGCAGGAAAGAATGGTAGGGCGGCCCTACCACTCTTTCCTGCAGCCAAGATGCAGACGTCACAAATGCAGGAAAGAGTGGTAGGGCCGAAGGCCCTTCTCACCCTTGTATTGATGGTAAGGGTTACATAATTCAGTGAAGTTGTTGAGGTTGGGCACGGTCCATCCTTGAACAACTGTAGTCCAAGGAAAGTGCGCAGATGACCGAGTGGGGAGACGGATGCATCGAGTACGCACCTCCGCGAAATTGCAGTTCCACGACATATTGTGCACCTGCGCGTCAGCTTTTCTCCGGCAATGTGGTCACTGACCAACCATAAGCATAGTAGTGTGATCGCAAAGCTGGAATATACAGTTGACAAGTTGGTTGAGGGCCGATTCTGTGGTCTGTGGACCATGGTGAGCACATTTTTAACGCGTTGTAGACTGTCCACGAGTTTTTGCCGGCCCTGAAAGCGTGAGCGTCGTGAGCAAAAGATTTCAGTGGTGCAACGAATCAGGAATGTGTAGACGTATGTGGAAAGGTGGTACGTTGTACGACCAGTGGCCATATTGTTGCCGAAAGGTTTCGCGCAAGAAATGAAGCTTGCTGAGTACCAAGGGTACCGTTGGTGGCAAAGGTACCTGTACCGACGATAAAAGTAAAAAGCTACACGGTTATTCGAAAACCCTCCTCACGTGGAGGGTGCGGACAAGCGTTAGGACAGACAGCGTCACGTGCAAGGTTGTTGTTGACGATGCAGATCAAGTTGGGGCCAAACAGTTGGCCAGTGAACGTAAAACCCGTTGCACGTGTACCCTTACTTTACGTACAACTGAGGTGAACATACGTGGCCATGCTCTGAACTGGCCAGTCAGGGGGCGTGAAACAGTTTCATGATGTGCCCAGCGCGGAACAACGAACAGGACTGCATCATCGCCCTGAAGGGCACTGCAGCAAAGTTGAACTCCAGTCGCGTGACTCCCCCTCCCTCCAACACGCCATATAAAAACCACCGCACCGCCCCGAACGCAGCGCCTTCTCTCCCACAAGAACAGGGTCAAACACTCTGTCAATCAACCATGACCATCTCCTTCGACCGCACGCTGCAGTCCGTCCGCACGGAGCACCACACCTTCCCGTACAGAAGCACGCTTCCTATCGTGCGTCGCGGCTTTCCAGTGCGTCTGCGAACGCGCTCCACCTCCTTAACTCTCAAACTTGTTCCCGCCCATCCATCCGATCGGTACCGCGGTCCGTTCTCCACTCTAACCGTATCCGAGCGCACTCCAGCGGCCGGTTGGACGCTTTCCTCCTCTCCCGATGGTTTCGTCACATTGAACATCCCGTCAAACGCAGCAGTCGGCCTGTACGAGCTGTCCGACTCCGACTCTGTGGAACGCATGGCGGTACTGTTCAACCCATTTTCGTCCGAAGATCCACTGTATATGGCGGATGATGACAAGCGTCGCGAGTACGTCATGAACGAGGCGGGATTAATATGGCGTGGCTCCGCCACCAGTAACTATCCGGCCGCATGGGATTATGCTCAGTTTAACATGCGCGTGCTCATGTGTGCTCTCAGCTTTCTAGACAAACTGTCCGTCGAAAAGCGATCTGATCCGGTTGCTGTATCGCGACATCTTTCCGCCGTAGTGAATGCGCAAGACGATGCCGGCGTCATCAGCGGGCGTTGGGACGGTTCTTACGAAAATGGCACCCCACCGTCTGCATGGACAGGTTCCCTCGCGCTGCTAACGGAGTACTGGCGTACGCGCAGGCCGGTGCGGTACGGTCAGTGTTGGGTGTTTGCAGGCGTTCTCACTTCTGTTTGTCGAACCCTTGGAATTCCGTGTCGTACCGTATCCAACTTTTCGTCCGCGCATGACACGGATAGCCCGTATAACCGCGCTGTTGACTTGTACTTTGACGCGCAAGGTGATCCTATAGACGAGCGTTCTTCTGACAGTATTTGGAACTTTCACGTGTGGAATGCTGCCTGGATGAAGCGTCCGGATCTCGCATCACACGCTAGGATGCATAACGTCGATCTCGATGGTTGGCAGGTGTTGGATGCAACCCCACAGGAGCAGTCCAGCGGACTGTTTCAACTCGGACCAGCGCCCGTGGCCGCTATCAAACACGGCATATCCCTCAAGTACGACACCGACTTTGTCATTGGTGAAGTTAATGCCGATGTAGTTTTCTACTGGCAGAAGGAAGGTGCAACCGACGAGTTTGTCGTACGCGACAAGCGCACGCGTCATGTCGGCAAGTTCATCAGCACGAAGGCCGTCGGATCGGACAGACGCAACGACATCACTCTCGAGTACAAATTTGCGGAGGGTACTCCGGAGGAGCGTCGATCACTTGCAAATCGTCCGTCTGCCAATATTACGCCAACTGAAACTGGACACGTCTTCTCGTTTAGCCTGGCCTTCGAACCACGTGTCAGCGTGGACGATACCATCGTCGTCACACTCAAAGCTACTAACAATGGCTCTGCCGCCGCGCCAGTACACTTCAGTAGCTTGTACCGTGCCGTTCGATACACGGGTGCGCCCGTGGCCAGGGTCGGACAGGCATCCAACAACGTCGAGATACCGGCCGGGGAAAGCGCGCGGTTCTCTATCGATGTGCCGCCTGAGCAGTACTTGAAGCATCTGGCCAGAGACGTTCAGACAATCAAGTTTATCAACTCGGCAAAGGTCGTTGGTAGCGATGAGTCTTGGGCCGAGGAGTGTATCATCCGTCTGTATGGCGATAACGCGCTGCAGATATCTGCACCGACTAGCGTTGAGTTAGGAGAGCCGGCGCGTGTCAACGCAGTGGTGAGCAACTCTTTCCGCGTGCCGCTGACAAATGTGACGATCCGCGCGTCTGGAGAAGGTATTGTAGATCCAACTGTGATTCGGCTGCGTAAGATCGAGCCGGGAGACCGCGCCGAAGCGGAAATCGAATTGGACCCGTCCGATGCTGGCGACCGCGTGCTCGTTGTGACTCTGGATACTGATGAGCTGAAGGACATTTCCAAAAACGTTCACATAAGCGTGGAGGACAACTCCGGATTGTCACCTTGGGAGAGCTTTTTGGCCAGTTTGAGGAGGCGCGGAGACTGGAGCTGGGAAGACCTATTTCGATCTTGAGACATATGATTTCGAAGCGGTGAGTGCGTTGCACCCTACTCTGCAGTACCTACCGTTGGTACACGGAGGACGTGAAGATCGGGAATGGCCGCCACATCAAGTATGATCGAGCCAGTATTGAGGACATGTAGTGTGTGTGTTGTGCGCGCCTATTTCTTTGAAGTACTTATCAAACCATGATCAACGACGCTCATGGGAACATTAGATTGGTACAGTGTCGGAAGAAATGAATGAATGCTGTGTACCGAGGGTAGCTCGAAGTGGCAATGTTCCATGAACACAAGCCACGAAGGATAGAATGATACACGGGAGGCAAATAGTGCATCGTCATAGGGATAGTCGTAAGATCGTTTCGAGAGACGACAATGAGGCTGAGACCCTCTTCCACATTTACGTTATTACTCTTTTGGGGAACTCGTATCGAACTACCGTGGAGACTGCTCTCCACAACAAGACATTCCAGTCGTCATCTAAAACCCTTAACGTACTTGCAGTTAGGTATTGTTGATTTAAATCCGTACCTCCGTGTCGATCAGTACGGCCTCGGTGCTACGCTCGGTTTAGGACGGAGCAGTTTCTTCAGATACTCAACCTTCCTCTGGACCTTCTTAATCTCAGCCTTGATCACATACACCTTTCGATAACGCCCGCACTTGACCTTCTTGGTTCTCCAGATCTGCTTCATCACCTTCAACTTCATCACACAGTCACAGCCTTCCTTCGCCTTTCGAAGTCTCCATTGAAGTGGCCACACTTTTTCAGCGAGGCACCTCCTGTTCCACCTACAAGTCTTCTTCCTCCACTTCATCATCGTCTGCAGACCCTTTCTTTTCTTGCACTCAAACCTCGCCTTGCGCATGTTCGACATTGTACACTTCAACATCTTCTTCTTCCAATATAGAGAGCGCAACACACGCGTCTTCTCTGAACGACATTTGTACGACTGCTGCGACAAACGTAGCTCTGCCTGTAAATCATTCAGTTTCTGCTGGGCGCGTCCAAGAGCTGTACGCTGCCATCCACGAACGGACCGATCCAGGACCGGTAGTGTCGCAGAAATAGTAGCAACTTCATCACGGCTTTTGTCCCATTCACCTTTCGAGGCGGATGAAGACACCACGAAACCTGCACACACCCATAGTTGAACACAACTGAGAGCAATAAGAGCAGCGGTTTGATATTTCATCGTTAGATCACAGTGTCTACCGAGATGTTGAATGTAACAAGTGGCTTGAAGAAACGGCGCTGCAGGGCCTAGCGGTTTGAATAAAACCGGCTAGCTGGGATGATGGAGAAGTAGATTCGATTGCATTTCCGCTGCGGGTCCCTTAAGTAGGCTTCGAGGTAGCGAAAGATGCAGCACGGAAAGCACGTTTGGACATCACTGTGAGCGTTGAGCACGTGCATTGAGCCATTCCCCTTATGGCAGACTGGTGTCACATTGGGGACAGGTCAAATACGAGCACACTTCGTTTTTGGGTGTCCCAGTCAGAGCACCTCCGTTTTGAGCAGCCATTCTGGGTGGTCGAGTTTGCCTATGTTGGTGTGCTTAGGATGCTCGTAGAAGGTTTTTCGTTTGTTCAGAGCATTTGGCGTCGTAGTAGAACTAAGGACATGCCAGAAGTGTGTTATGTGCGCACAGATATCACGTAAATCTAGACCACCAGGAGTCCTTTGCTAATGCACAAAGGGGCTCAAAAGCTCAATTAATCAAATGCCAGCCCTACGATGAGCGCTGATGCCAGAAACGTCGATACATTCTGCCCTTTCTTGGAATGCAATGCTCGCGGTTGTGACGGCCAGTGGTTGAGGAGCTGCCCCACAGCGCGTTCTCGACGGACAGAGTAGTGGCCTTTAGGGCACTACCACTCATAAAGCTAGCACAGACGCGTTGCAGTAAGTCAGCAGCTGCACAGTTCAGTGAGCGGCGCTGGCGTTCGAGTGCGTCGTCGCTCGCTCTTGCGATGATCGCGCGCACGTGAGGGACAACTTGTTCTTCGACGAAACGCGCAAACGTTTGAGCAGTGCTATTTCAGCAGCTGCGAATAGGAATACAACGAACAAAGTGGGTTCTGGCAATGCGCAGCTCCGATCACCATCTGGCAACTGCCCAAATGGACAACGGAGTGCCTTCGTAGTAAAAGAATGCGCCCCGTATCCTCGGAGGCGCCGTCAGAGTTTCAGGGCCATCGTCGTTTAATGGCGGGAGCATCGTGTTGCGTGTCCAATGCCAATGGTCTTTCACCGAAAACCTTCTGGGCAGGTCAAGCGCCAACGAAAGTGGAGTCACCGTCAGTGCAGCCGCCGTTCGTCGCTTGACAAGATCTTCAACATTTTTTCGCCGGTTATGTTACGACAGCTTATTCCCCACGCACCCTTGAACGCGATCGCTTATGCAGGGAGCATTCTTGCACAACGCGACAAGAACGCAAAAGAAGACAACGCACCTTCTCTGGCGGACCAACGGTAAGTCTAGCAACGGTACTGTAGTACAGTAGCAGGTACAGTAACTGTACCTGCGGGCACCCGTCCTCTGCAGTCTGAAGCCTAAACTTTGTGACTATTGGGCTACAGAAGTGACGGCCAGCATGCGATTGTGTCCAGCGATATTTGTACAGTAGTGAGCTTCCACCTTTAACCTGAAAAGTAGTGAGCTTCCACCTTTAACCTGAAATGTAATAAGCTTCCACAAGATGTATCCTGAAATGAAGTAAGCTTCCACAAGCTTAATCCTGAAAGCAAGACTTAGTTGAGACCCATACAAGGCAATAGAATTTAACAATCTATTTTTAAAATAGCCTGTTACAGAAAGGTAAATTGACATGAGCTCTTTCGATCGCACAACCCTAGAGGGAGTTGTGCGAAACCCGCTCTTCAATATCACACTGTAACCTTTTTGCTCTTGGTATGACAAACGTGAGGATCGGCGAGGGTTTCCGCCAAATACACAACTACATCATGTAGAACCCCCTTTACCCCCACGAGTCGCATCGGCAGCTCCGCACGCATTGATCATGACGCCACCCCATTCTACAATGGCCGCCTACGAGAGGGCCAGCTTGAATAAGGGGAGCGTGACCTTCATCGCGAACGGGCTGCCCGCACAGGGCCACCCTCGCATCATCGGCCATAGTCGCGGCCAGATAGAGCGATTGTCCAACCATAACCCGAGGAATAGATCTCGCGCGAGATACGCCCGACTATCAGTTGCACGTAGATGCGCATGCACATGGCTTTCTTGCTCTGTCTGGCTTCCTGCACGCCCGAAACCGCCTCAGGGCTTGGACAAAGTCAGAAACCAAACAAGGAAAACGACCGAAATGGTAAACCGCGTTGCTATCGTTGCAGTGGGCGGTAATGCGCTCATCAAGGATAACAATCATAAGACCATCTATGACCAATATGACGCCGCCCGCGATACCGTGGATCACATCACTAATATGATTGAAGACGGCTGGAACGTTATCATTACGCATGGCAATGGCCCACAGGTGGGTTTCGACATGCGCCGTTCCGAACTGGCCGCCCATGAGCTACATTCCGTGCCGCTGGACTACTGCGATGCCGACACGCAGGGCGCGATTGGCTATATGTTCCAACGTGCCATGCGCAACGAGTTGAGGCGTCGCGGCATTGATAAGGTGGCCGCAACACTAGTGACGCTAGTACGTGTCAGCGCGGATGACCCTGCCTTTAACAATCCCACCAAGCCCGTGGGCTCCTTTCTGGATGAGAAGACAGCCCAAGAGCGCAGAAAGGAGGGCAAGACCATGATTGAAGATGCAGGTCGTGGCTGGCGCCGGGTGGTGCCCTCTCCTCAGCCAGTAGAGATAATCGAGGCGGAAGCGATCAACACCTTAATCAAAGCCGGTGTGGTGGTCATCGCCACGGGAGGGGGAGGTATCCCAGTTGTGGAGAACGAGGTAGGTGATTTGGTTGGTATCGAAGCTGTCATTGACAAGGACTATGCTTCCTCGTTGCTGGCGAATGTGATCGATGCAGACTTGCTGCTGTTCGCCACCAATGTTGAAAAGGTTGCCCTCAACTTCAACACGCCCAATGAGACATGGCTCGATAAGATGACCATCGCGGAGGCCAAGCAGTATATTGAAGAAGGACAATTTGCACCCGGGAGTATGAAGCCCAAAATCGAGGCGTGCATCAAGTACCTTGAGAACGGCGGTAGGCAGGTTCTGGTCACCGACCCGAAGAATATACTCCGTGCGCTCAAGGGCGAAACTGGGACTTGGATCGTACCATAAAAGGCAGTTTGTAAGAGGACGATGTCAAATGAAGAATGAGCTGTGTATCGCCGTGACGCCCAGGGTCATAGTTGCGGCTGTTGGCGCATTATTACAGTTGAAAGACATGTTGCGAACACTAACACCGGACAGACTTGTGTCGTTGGGATGTTCGTGAGCATTCGCTTGTAACAGGTTAACATCCTTACAGCGGCTCTGATTGCATTACGAGAGAGAAAGCTGACTCAGAATACACAAGGGGCTCCTGTGCGTGCTTCGCACGCAAGCGTTAGGATTGCTCCGTTGACTGTGGCATCAACCGTGTGTCGATGGCGAAATTGGTAGAATGTTCCAGCACTGCTGGAACACACGTGTAGAGTGCTCCAGCAGTGTCTGGAGCATTCTAAGCTTCGCTGGCCCAGCATTACCACTGTATTTCGGTGATGCAGGCGCCAATTGCTAAATTACTATTGGTTAGTGTGCAGCTCCAGAGGCTTTTGGAAGCCAATGGAGTAACCTAGACGCACACATGAGTAAGTAGAAAGTAGTAATGCGTTTCTGTGTTGTTTTGCATGCTTTTTGACTTTATAAAAGGGCGATTTGAGTCCCAAACTTTGGTCTGGACTCATTTCAAGAGTGACATCTCAACATCCTCACCCCCACAACTGTCTCAACTTTTACTATCAACAATCAACTCTCAACCGCACTTCGTAAGGCGTTTGCCGCTTTGTGCATACTTGCGGTGGGGCATTACCGTCGCTGAGACCGGTTGAAGCGCCCTTGGCGTGGATGGAATACAGGTAATGTGTACCAAAGGCGCTTCTGTCGTCTGTCAGCCCCCACCGGAGCTTTGCTCGGATAACGGTGACGGTCGAAAGACCTGGTGGTTTCCGGGCGGAGGTGCTTGACGGGAAGCTGTCCGCAGGCGATGTGCCGTGCAACCTCTCCTGCAAAGGGCCAGATTGGATATAGAGTGAAAGCACATCCCGCTGTTAATAGTTCTCCTTTGGAAGCCTTGTAAGGATTGTACGCACCTGGGTCTGGTTTGTGCAGAAGTGGGTAGGCTACAGAAATCATTTTACATCCGGAATGTCTTACCGGAAGCCGGGAGTCTGATTTCTAGTGAGCCTTGAAATAATTCTTGGGTTGTACGCCATTTCAGGAATTATCAAGAAGTTTGTATTTGGATTGAGCCTTGTACTCTCCTTTTGTATTTGTTTTTATCGTTGCAGGTTGAATCCTTTTGGTCCCTGCATTGGTTGTTCGCTTCATCTTTTGTTCTTGTCGTTTCATCTTTTTGCGGCTTCGAGCTACGAGGAATACCCTTTTTAGGCTAATTTGTCATTTATTTTGGCCCCCTGCGTCACAGTCTCGTGATGGCGCCCACATGGTACTCTCGAGGAGGGCATTCTTCTGATTCTAGCCCTACATTGACTTCTTTTGATGGATTGTCTGTAGACGTTGTGATGTTTTTCTTCTACTTTGAGAATGTTGCTATGAGAGGAAAGACCGAAGACGATATGGCGCTCGAGCTTCTTCGCTTTGTAGAGAAGAAAGCCTTCGAGTTTTATTATCATACTTTCGCCATTAATGGTTCCCTCTCCGAAGAAGCAAAAGATTATCAATCCGTGAAATAAGCTTTTATCTATCGCTTTGGAAAAGTCGAAGAACCTGAAGAGGATATTCGCCTGGAAATATCGGCTAAACTGGATTATGGAGATTTGGTTGGTTCCTTGAGTCATATGGACAACCTCTTCCAGAAAGCTGGATTCAATTGTAAGGCCAAATTCGGCCTGTTAAGAAAAGCGGTGATGGAATACGCTGATTTAGCTCAGTTTATCGTCTTTCGTGGTGCAGAAGATTATGAAGAGTTGAAGGCTCAAGTGAAAGCCTTCGAGGCTCCCAAGAAAGCGATGGGTTCGCATGTTTCATTCATGGGCCCACTGAAGCGTATTGTTCAAAACCACAAGCCATTGGACCATTCTTCCCACCAGGGTTTGGAGTCCAAGGTTGATAAATTATCCGAACAGTTTGCAGAGCTTACTCTCATGGTTAAGAAGTCACAAGCGGAGCGCAGATATTACGAGAAAACATGCGCCTACTGTAGGAAGCCCGGTCACTACGCGTCTCAGTGAGATCCCAACCTACACCGTGATACCAGATGTGCTAGGTGTGGAAAGCTTGGGCACTCTGAGATTTCTTGTTGGAGACGTATCAGGCCCGAAGAGACTCAAAAGGTGTCGGAAAACAGAGAGAAACAGAGAGATTCTTCGTCTGGCGCACAGAAGAGGTCTGATACCGTTTCCATCTTGACTGAGAACCCTCAGAGTGCCGAAGTCGTCGCTACGACCAAGAGAAGTGCTGATGGTGAAGCGCTCCCGAAGCAGCGCCGTTCAGATGGCAGAGCGCCTATCCCTTCCTTGTTGAATCCACCTGGCTATGAAGAGAGAATCCTCCGCGCAAAGGGACATGAGCAGAAGGAAAAGAAACAAAAACAGAGAAAGTCCACGAAAGAGAGCATACAGGATCATGCAAGCAAGTATAATGTTCTAACGGAGCTGGCTAATGCCTCATCTGGGCTCACGTTTGGGTAATTAATCCATGGGGACGCCGATGACGCTAAGAAAGAGATTCGAAAGTTCATTAGCCGAAAAAGCAATGTCTGGCGCTCTTTTGTTGGTCCAGTTGGCAGACAGCCTAGACGTCTGAAAGCGGTTCCTGTAAGGATATATGGAACTGAAACTGAAGCTTTGCCTGATTCTGGTGCTGTCCCTAACCTCATGTCTACTAAGCTGTGCATGAAGCTATCGTTGGAGCCCGAACCTACCTCGAAGAAGATAACGGTTGCTAATGGAACAAGCGCTGTATGCAAGGGTATACTTCATGATGTGCCCATTTCGTTCGGAGGCATTTCAATTCCATTGGACTTCCTTGTAATCGAAGGGCCTCCATTCGATATTATTGTTGGGTGTCCCACACCTGAGACGCTTCAGGCCTGCCTAGACCTTGACAATCAACAAGTTAAGATGAAGATAGCTGGCAAGAAAGTGACACTTGGGTTTGACTATGCTCGCGTTGAAGTATCAGAAGGGGATGAAGGTGACACGGATAGCGACGATTTTACGTCTGACTCCGACGCTGCTTGTTATGAGAGCGATTCCGAGGAGGATGATGAACTCGTCGTCGCTCTGACAGGCAACACTCAAGACGAAAGTAATGGCATGATAACAGAGTTGGACATCACTACTAAGAATCAGCATGATGAGTTGTTGTTCTCAAAGCTCTCTCATGTACCAGAGAAAGAACAAAAAGAGATTAGCTCATGCCTGAAAGAAGCTCATGTAATCGCATGGTCACTAACAGATCTGCGCCCTGCCGATGTCCCCGTCTCACATTCCTTCGAGCTCACCGTTGATAAGCCAATATATTTCCGGGCAAGAAGAATGTCCCCGAAGCACAATGAGTTCATTCGAAAGGAAATAGATCTCCTACTTGAAGCCGGTATTATTACCCCTTCTTCGTCAGCCTTGTCGTTCCCAGTGGTCATAGCCTGTAAGAAAGATGGATCTCCAAGGTTCTGTGTGGACTACCGAGAACTCAATAGGGTCATGAAGGCCGATCGCTGCCCGCTGCCTCGAATGGAGGAAATCTTTGACGACCTTGGCGGGTGTTGCGTGTTCACTACACTCGATATATTTTCTGGATACTGGCAAGTGAGAATGTCTGAAGAATCCAAAGAGATGACCACTTTTGTTTGCAGGTATGGGACTTTCATATTCGAAGTCATGCCTTGTGGTCTAATGAATGCTCCCTCTACCTTTCTGCGGACGATGGACCATGTTCTTAGAGATCTGCCGTTTGTGAGAGTCTATATTGATGACGTTGTTATATTCTCTAATAGCCTGGAAGAGCATACTGTTCATCTGAAGGTAGTGCTGGAACGCATTAGTAAGCATGGCCTTAAGCTTAAGTTGTCAAAGTGTTTCTTTGCACTCCCAAGAATATCTCTTCTTGGACATGTCATTGATTCCAGTGGGGTATCTGTGGACTATTCAAAGATTGAGAAGATACAGGACGCCCCAATCCCCAGAACTACGACAGAGCTAAGGTCATTTCTTGGATTGGCAGGGTACTATCGCCGATTCATCAGAGGCTTTGCAGAGACATCTTCAGCTCTTCACAGTGCTACATCTGGGACCAGGACTCTGACATGGACGGATGAGATGCTTGATGCCTTTCACAGTTTGAAGAAGAAGCTGACAGAGCCCCCATTGTTATCGTTTCCAGACTTCGAGGAGCCTTTCATTGTGGAGACCGACGCTTCCAGTGTTTCCCTTGGCGCAGTGTTATCTCAGAAGAAAGAGGATGGAAAGATTCACCCGCTGAAATTTGCCAGCCGTACCATGACTGCAGCAGAGAAAAATTACTCTGCATGCGAAAGAGAAGCTTTGGCGGTCATATTTGCTCTTAAGAAGTTCAGGGTGTATCTTCTTTCGTCCGTTCCATTCAAGGTTATCACTGATCACATGGCTCTGCGTTATGCATTCCAGAAGCGAGATATACATGGACGCTTGGCACGCTGGCTCGATTTCCTGGCTGAATATGACTTCTAGATTGAGTACCGCGCAGGCAAGGATAATGGTGGTGCCGATTATCTCTCTAGGGTCGTTCATGGAAATGAAGTTGAAGTGCACGAAGACGAAGGGGATGTGGTTTGTCTGGCCTCTGACGCCGTACAGTTTTCTGGACTGGAATCGTACTATGCTAATATTGCTCGCTACCTTTCTGGGTTGCCTTCAGATGAGGAAGATGCCTACATCCGTCAGGCGATCCGACGAAACGCTAAGCGGTTCCTTGTCTGGGAAGGGAAGCTCTTCAGAAGAATGGTGAATGACCTACGAGTTGTTCCGGACATCAAACTGAGACAAAACATTATCAAGTCGTTTCATGATGAGATCGGACATTGGGACGTAAATGCTACCAGGAAGATGATCACTGAGAGGTTCTGGTGGCCCAATATTTACCAAGAAATTGGAAAATATGTCAAGAGTTGCGACGAATGTCAGAGAATGGCCCCATTGCCCAAGTAATACAGCAACATGCATACTCCCATGTCCTCTCTTTTTGATGTATACTCGATTGACTTTGCAGGCCCATTCCCCAAAAGCAAGTCCGGGCACAGGTTTCTTCTGGTTTGTGTGGAGCACTTGACTGGCTGGCCTATTTCTATTCCCACCAAAACATCTACGTCACAAGTGGTTATTGAGTTTGTGAAGAAGATGATCATTTCTCCTTTCGAGCTGCCTAGGATCATTGTGTCAGACAACGCGACTTGCTTCACTTCTAACTCACTTTCAGCTTTGATGGAAGAAAATGGTATCAAGTGGAAGACAGTCCTGGCTTACGCTCCCATGTCGAATGGTAGAGCTGAAAGAATGGTTGCTACACTTAAGCGTGAAGTGCAACGCCCTCAGGGAGGGATTCTTGGTACTTGATCCTTTTCCCGATATTATCGGTTGTGTAGTGTGTATATGAACTACGCCCCACAATGGTGGGTATAGACACGTGGGACACGGTTTTGGGTCACTTGGCGGTTGGCCACAGTAGTGGATGTTGCCACGAAATGTGGAGTATTTTAGTTAATATTATTTATTATTTTCACACCCATTTCTGGGAAGCTAGTACTTAGTGCGACGGCGCACTGCCGTCGCACCAGTAAACCTTCCCCAACAAGGGACCCCAACCTGGGGAATTGGCTCTAGTTGTTGCCGCTTGTGCGCGTACTCTACTCCTCCTTGGAGGGAAACGCCGTAAACCACGGGACATCTAACCCCCTTGCACATCTAAAGGGACCCATCACTGGGAGTATAATTGTTCCAATTGCATTGGTGTTTCGCCCTTTATAGGGATATTGTTACCGGCATCGCCGTTCGTCCCCGCCGCTCTCGCGACTCACTTCGCCCTCTCTTCCTCCTCTTCGCCCTTCCTTTTTCCCCTTTTTAGGGTAGCACCTCCCGCTATCCGCGGCCCTCGTGTGCGCATCCGCTCACACACCCCCACTTACCTGGAAACATACCTCTACTGAGGATCACACCCCGCTCACGCGGATACCGATTCTTCCCCTTCACCTCCCTGCGCAAGTCGCGACAGGTGTCCCTGGTCTTACAAACCGGCTTCGCCGTGACACCTCTGGGAGGGCTCTACCTAACTGGGTTCACCTCGTGAGAGGAAGATCCCGGACGTCTTTCGGTGTTTTTCCCCTTTGGGGCATTGCACCACAAAGTGGTCTCCCGACCTAGAATCGGTTTTTGTTTTCCCTCTTACGAGGTTTGTTTTCATTCACTGGAAGTTCCGTGATCGTTTCCCGTCGTAACGGTATTTTCTCATGTCGAGAAATCCCTCCGATGCGGAGCCAGTGGTGACGCGTAGTCGCTCCCGCGACAACGCGGACACTTCCGAAGTTCGGTTCGTACCCCGTATCCCTATACGGACAAGTTCCAGCGGTGCTGGCGCCGCTTCATCGCGGAATGATACCCCGAACCGGGAACCCCGGAACCTCCTTTTGCCCTCGTTATCACCCCCGCAGGGGAATGCAGCATCGACTCCGGCTGTTGCCGCAGTGCCCCAGGCACCCCGGCCCGCTCCCGCTGTCGCGGCTTCAAGCCCCCGTGGAACGGGCGATAACACCCCCCAGGGGACTTCCCTGGAATCCCAGGTCCGCGCTCTGTGGACCGCCCATGACAACCTTGTAGGGGAACTAAAAATCCCTCCAAGAGGTGGTCTTGGCAACCCCCGTAAAGGAGGTTGCCGAGGAACTCCGTATTTTACGGTCTGACGTCAACTCCGTGTTGGAGAGTTTGGGACAACCCGCCACCTTCATCGAAGGAGTTGAAGCCCGATTTGATCGGATAGGTGCCCGCCTGGAGACGCTGGAGCAGTTCGTCCTCATGGACAAACCATCCCCGGATGATCCGGTAAACGAGGCATCGCACAACGACCTGCTTGCTGGGAAGAAGAAACGCCGTCATCGACGGAAAAAACCACCGAAAATATTCGGACTCCGATTCTTCGACATCGTCGGACTCATCCCGAAAGCATTCGGTTAGCTCGAGCTCCTCGGACTCCCCGACTCGGAGGACGAGAAGCGAGGCTACTCCTCCCGCTCGAAGGGGTCATCGGCCACTGAAAGTGTGATCCGAACCCGCCAGAAGAGGAGAAGACACCCCGATCTCCGGGAATTGAAACCGACAAACCCGGATTACCGGAAGCTTTTATCATACCGGTACTACCGGCTCGAAGATTCGTCACTTGGACGTACGCCCCGTGGTACGGGAAAGGTGCGAGAATGCATTAAGCGAATGTAGCTCTCGCTCCGCAACCATTTTTTTTACTGGAGAGGATCCAGTCCTGGTACTGGATTTCTTATCCCGCTTCGTAGCGGAGGCCGATATCCTCGGTATGAATGAGGGACAAGCCTATTTGTCTTTACCTTATTTCTTACGGGGAGTGGCGGAGGACCAATACAACTCTGTCAGAGAATCTTCTCGTGCCTCCGAGGGAGGGGTTACTTCCTGGCCGGAAGCTGTGCAGTATCGTCTGCGCTCCTACGCCACCAACTCCGCTATTCAGCAGGCTATCCTCGCTTTGCAAGATACACGCCAGCGTGCTGGAGAGACCGAGACCGATTACTCGGTGCGCCTTAACAAGGCTTTCCACAGATGTGGTAACGTATACCCCGCTGGGGAGCGCAGTACCATGTTCATCGATGGTCTTGACCCGGCAATCCGGAGTTTAGTTACCCGTTATCGGGAGCACAAGCGGAGGATCACCTATCTCGAGCTGGTCCAACACGCTCGAGCGGAAGGTGATGCACCTCGTGCAAGAACTCCGAACAATCGGTCAAAATCCGCCAAGGAGTTGTTGCTGGAAAGCGAAGCTTCCTCACTCCGCTCACTGCGGATGGGAACCCTGGACAGGGATTTGATACCGTGCATTTAGTGCAGGGGGATGGTGTGTCGATACCTACCAGTGATTTGCCGTCAACGACGGAGATGACCCGTGATACTGGAACAGAAGATCCCGTTCTATCCGGTTGTAACGGTCGGGTCCAACCCCAACGACTCCCGTTTTCAAACGGTCAATCCCGTTATCAACGGCCTGGATGGACTGACACCCGCCCTGCGGTTCGCTTCTCCGATACTCGGAATAATAATCCGCGTGTCGCGGTGTTGGCTTTCATTTGCCACCTATGTTATGCCCATGGCCATACCTCCCGTCAGTTTATCTGCTCACTGAAGGATATGGCCAAGGTGGTGGCAAATTATGAGGCCCTCACTCCAGAGGACAAACGTTCCGTCCCGACGGCTTCCTACCTCCGTACTAAAACGGACTTTTCCCATGCCCTACCACAGACCCCACGTGCGCGGCAAGCTTCATACACCCCGATTCGGGAGATCACGCAACCATACGTTGCAACCCCGCTTATGCGGATAGAAACCCCCGTCAACGGGATGAAGCACTCGTTGTCGAGGAAACCAACCCACCGCCGAAGGCGGTAAACTAACTGAGGGAGTCTCCCCTTTGGGAGAGGCGTCCTCAAAAACGAGGCTGTTGGCGCCCGAGGCGTCCTCTCCTCGCTCCCTGGTGAAAGTCCTCTCGAGGAAAGACAGCGCTGACGCGGACTCTGCGCACCTCGGTGTGTTGCGTCGCCCGTGGATACAGAGTAAAAATCCCCGGATTCCCGGTAGAGTCTTGGTCTTGGCCAAGCGCAATTACGAGGTCTATGCCGACCTTGGCCTTGATCGCCAGTTTATGGTGAGGTTTCTCACCGTCCTGGATACAGGCGCAGGCCCGAACTTTGTTGTGGAATCATTGTTACCCCCGCTTGTGCGGTCGCGCATCCGCTCTGACGCGGTCCCCGACATTTCGGATGCGAACAACAATCCGTTACAAACGGTGGGCACAGTGGACATCGTCGTGAGACTTGGTACCTCTGTGGTGAAGTTGGACTTCATCGTTTGCCGTTCATTGGCAGCACCAGTCATACTGGGATGTGATTACTGCGACAGATTTGTCGACGCAATCAGGCCCGCCTCAGGCGTGTAGAACTTGACGACGGATCGTCGGTTCCGATTGTTCGCCGCCCGCTAAAGCGGTCCTCTCGGAAACAAGTTCCGCTCCCTGCTGCGCAGGAACCACCGCCCGCGTCCCGCGAGTCCACCAAGCTCCGCGTCGCTGCCTCGGTTTCTATACCGCTGAGTCCCAAGTCTGGGTGCAGGTAAATTCCCGTCAACACGGTCTTCGGGTTATACAACCCCTCGCCTCGTTGTACGAGAAATCCCAGCTGGCGCTGGCTAATGGAATTGTCTCCATTTTCCCGGATGTTCCTTTCCGGATATTGGTTGCCAACCTTGGCAAACACCCCCAGTATCTGGTAAAACACCAAGTAATTGGGAGTGTAACCCCCCATCCTATGGGAATGCTGCCAACGAAGATGACAGCCGCCGATGTACTCGGAGTTACCACCTCTTCTGAGGAGTTCGCCCCGCCGTCCGAAGACGTCAAGTCTAAGGGGGGAGGAAACCGCTACTTCAGCGTCGAACATACCGAGTAACTCGGAATTGCGAACCACACCTGTTCCACAGGACAATGCTCCATCGAGCAACGACCGGATTGATCCGGAAAAGGCACTTGAAGCGCTGGACTTCAGCCACGTGCCAGAGTCGCACCGCGACAAACTCCGTACAATGTTACGGGAATTCACCACAATGTGGGATGGCTCGCTTGGCGAGATTAATGCAACGGAACACGGATCGATTTATTCCCGGTGCGCGACCGGTTGCACAACCCCTTACAGGGCAGGTGCGAAAGCTCGGGAAGAGGAGCAGTCCCAAGTGGACAAGATGCTCCGCGCAGGTGTGATTGAGCCGCTCAATCACCCTGGGCATCCCCAGTTGTACTGGCTTTAAAGGCCGACGGAACTGGAGGTTCTGTGTCGACTACGCCGGCTCAATGCGTGACTGTTAAGGACACGTACCCTATCCCTCGTATGGACGAGTGTATTGACTCCCTTGGAGACGCCACCGTTTTCACGGCCCTCGATGCCAATTGGGGATATTGGCAAGTACCTGTCAGACAGGAGGATCGCGACAAAACTGCATTCACCTGCCATGCAGGAACGTACCGCTTCAAGCGGATGCCATTTGGGTTAACCAATGCCCCGCCACCTTTCAGCGTGCAGTAGATATTCTACTCAAACGCTTTAAGTAGCGGAGTTGTCTGGTCTACCTTGATGATATTATCATCTTCTCCAACTCGTTGGATGACCATCTCACTCACGTCCGAGACGTGCTGACCGTACTCCGCGATGCGGGAATTACCCTCAAGTTGAGGAAATGCGAGTTTTTCACAGATACTGTGAAGTATCTGGGTCACATTATCCGTCCTGGACGGTTAGCGATCGAGAAAGCTCGAGTCAAATCCCTCGTTGAGGCGAAAGAGCCCCGTCCTCAAACGGAACTGCGCTCCTTTCTCGGGCTGGTCAACGTCTATTGACGGTTTATCCCGAACTTTTCGGATACCGCGGCGCCCCTGAACGCGTTGTTGCGAAAGGGGAACCTCCCAAAAACTGGGAACATTTACGCCCGAGCAATCGGAAGCCTTTAACTCCTTGAGGGAGGCTGTCACATCAGCACCAATCCTACATCTCCCAAAACTTGGGTTGCCATACTCCGTAGATACGGACTCGAGCGACTAGCAAGTCGGGTGTGCTCTTTTTCAAAACCACCCCGAGGGGGAACGACATCCAATTGGTTATTGGTCGCGATCGCTCACTGTCCATGAGCGGAACTACTCGTATCGGAGAAAGAGTGCCTCGCGTCGTATGGGCGATGACCACTCTGCGCCCCTACCTTATGGGAGTTCACTTCACCGTGTACACTGATCATTCCTCATGGAGGTGGTTGATGAATATCTCCGACCCGTCGGGACGCCTCATGCGCTGGAGACTCCGCCTCGCGGAATATGACTTCCAAGTCATTTATAAAAAGGGCACGCAAAACACCAAGCTGACGCCCTGTCGCATTTACCCACAAGTGGGGAAGCACTCCCAACGGAGGATGATGAAGTCCCATGTTTCATGGCCATAGACCCGGATTATCCGGGATGTGCCGTCGAGGCTGGGCCAGAAAACTGGGACGAAGATGCTGACTTTGACGACCTACTCGCATCGCGAGATGAATCTGAGAACCCGTTACAGGGAAACTTTGTACCGGTATCACCGGAAGAAATGATCCGAGAACAATTCGGCGACCCATTCTGTACGAGGATTCGTGCCCGTATCAACGGTGGTGAAGATCTCCCTTTCGGGGTAAACGACAAAGGCTACCTCGTAAGGAAGGTCGAAGCCCGCCACAGATTGTGGTACCACATTCCCTGCAATCGCGGGTGTTACATCTATCACACTACGCCCCCATTGGAGGTCACCCAGGTGGGAGGAAACTCTACCTAACCCTGCGAAGGGATTTCTATTGGCCCGCAATGGCGGTGGATTGCTACGCAACTGTGCGGTTTTGTAGCGAATGCGCGAAGAATCGCGTCAAACTCCGCAAAAATGCGAAGAAGATGAAACTATTCCCCGCAAGGGCGCCGCTCGAGTCTATCGCGATCGATATTCTCGGACCACTACTCACCAAGAAACGTGGAAACAAGTTTCTACTTGTCGTTACCGACCGCTTTTTTAAGCTGGTACGGACTGTCCTCTTCGGAGGATAACCGCTCTCACGGTGGCCCGGGCTCTGGTGACGCACTGGATTTTCGTCTACGGTCCTCCTGTGGAGGTGCTCTCCATAACGGGAAACAGTTCGTGAGCAAGTTCTTCCAGGATGTTTGTCTCATCCTGGATGTCAAGAACTTGTTCACGACTACCTACCACCCCCAGTGTAATGGGCAAGTTGAACGGTTTAACCGGACGTTACTCGCGGCGTTACGTTCCTACGTCGCAGACCACCCAAAGAACTGGACATGTACGCTGATGCGGTAACCTACGTTACAATACGCAGGTACACCGGACTACCAGAGTTTCGCCATTCGAGTTGGTTCTATCTAGAACACCCTGCCTGTGGCGCTGGAACCCCAAGCTACCTTGGACAATTTCCCATCTGTGGGTATCTACCGGCAGCAATGGAAGCAATGGCTTTCCAAGCTGGTCCCCGCTGCGCGGATGTCGATGGCACGGGCCCAAGCCGCTTACAAGCGGGAATTTTGATGCTCGCTTGCGAGGGAAACCGTCGCCGATTCGGGCGAATAACTACATTTTCATAAGGAAGGAGTACTAAAACCCGGAACGGGAGAAGTGCCATAAACTCTCGCCTGTGGCGGATGGACCATTCAAGGTCATCTCTGTGAACACCGGACACTGTCGTGGTAGAGATGGGCGACACGCACGAACGGATCTCCCGTGATCGTGTTGTCCTTGCCCCTCCTCTCTCGTCAGAGGTGGTCTGGATCCAGGCAACCCCGTTTCTATGGACTCTGCAACACCGGAATCATCCGGGAGTACTAGGCCTACGGTATTACCACACCCCAGCCGGGGACTCTCAGACCTACCGACCCTGTCGGACTCACCGGCTCAGCCGGGTAATTCGGACCTCTCAGCGACCGCCTCTACCACGGCTGCCCCACTGGCGCGCATTTATACCCGCCAGGCGGGGAATTTTATCCCTTATCCCGCCGCTCCGTCTAAGGAGGGGGAGGAGAACACTCGTTTTCGCAGGAACGATATGCCGTCGCAACGGGAAACACACCGTAACATACGGAACACTGACCGTGGAGCACGGAGTATGTCACGCGAAACTAATCCCCCGTTCTCGGGCAGTGAACTGCAACAGGAAGCAGACGCGCAGGCCTCGCAAAAGCGCAAATACACGTTTGTCATGGGAAAACGAGAAGCCTCACTCCAATACCGCAACAGCGGAAATGCAATCGCCCGATCCATCCCCGGAGGCATCGCCACAAACGCGGGAAATAATACCGTGCCACACGGGAAGTTGAAGCGCAACTACCGCACACCCCTGTCAGGGAAGGATCCCCGATACGGGAGTATGGTGAAGATTGCCCCCAATCCCCTGAGCAGAGGGATGCATCGAAGCCGCCATTGGCGGAAGCCCCCGCGGAGGAAGAGGCGTCCAGATAACGCCAGCCTCACAGGGAAATACCACACCCCTCTTGGGAAAAAAAGGCAGCCAAGCCGCAGTCGAAGCTTCAGGCCCTGGCGCGCAAGCGCCGGAAACGCCTCCCGTCGTCAACGGAATCGGAAGCCCCTGCTCCGGGGAATAATTTGCGCCCACCCCCGCAACGCTGCGGCGAAGAACCGAGGAACTCGGGAAAAACGCGCGCCATCGCACGGTCGAAACCGGTCGTACCGGACGCTGCTCCTCCTCATAGAGATGGTGCACCGCGCTTAGCGGCAATTCCCCTGAGAAGGGTGTCATCGGCACCTGCCCGGCACCCCCCAAAGGGGAATTTTGACCAAAATACCGGTGTACCGGAGTTAGCCCCAGGCAACCCGTCAGTAACCGGGGACACCACGGCGTCGCCGGAACGTATGTGCAGAGCGCTCGTGCACCTGGCAGGGAGGCGGAACGCTTACCAATCACCGTGTCGCACGGGACCCCGCAGGGGATGTCGCAAACGCCGTTCCCGCATACGCGGCAAAGACCCCGCAAGCTCGCGGTTCGCGAAGAAGACCGCACTCGCGGAGTTCAAGTCCCCCGCGGTTGGCGGTTCGCCGGCCTACCGTGAAGACGGGAACAACGACCCCCTCTGGGGAAACGACTTGCCGTGAAAACCGTGACGCCACACACCCTCTTGAGGGATATTTTCCCGCATGAGCAGCGGCCACTAGGACAGCGCACGGCAACGCCGGAGACATCGCCGACAACCCGGATGGGGGCAATATACCGCACAGCGACAGCCCTCGCAAGGGAATACAACCACCACCCGCACGGCCGGCAGGTCTACGAACGAGAGTTCGTAGTAGACCGACTTGTCGGACA
>NBIV01000359.1:0-51211 GCA_003194525.1 Gracilariopsis chorda
TTATCCCGAACTTTTCGGGATACTGCAGCGCCCCTGAACGCGTTGTTGCGAAAGGGGAACCCCCCAAAACTGGGAACATTTACGCCCGAGCAATCGGAAGCTTTTAACTCCTTAAAGGAGGCTGTCACATCAGCACCAATCCTACATCTCCCCAAACTTGGGTTGCCATACTCCCGTAGATACGGACTCGAGCGACTACCAAGTCGGGTGTGCTCTTTTTCAAACCACCCCCGAGGGGGAACGACATCCAATTGGTTATTGGTCACGTTCGCTCAATGTTCATGAGCGGCACTACTCCGTATCGGAGAAAGAGTGCCTCGCCGCCGTATGGGCGATGACCACTCTGCGCCCCTACCTTATGGGAATTCACTTCACCGTGTACACGGATCATTCCTCATTGAGGTGGTTGATGAATATCTCCGACCCGTCGGGACGCCTCATGCGCTGGAGACTCCGCCTCGCGGAATATGACTTTCAAGTCATTTATAAAAAAGGGTGCGCAGAACACCCAGGCCGACGCTTTGTCGCGGTTACCCACAAGTGGGGAAGCACTCCCAACGGAGGATGATGAAGTCCCATGCTTCATGGCTATAGACCCGGATGATCCGGAATATGCCGTCGAGGCTAGGCCAAAAACCTGGGACGAGGATGCTGATTTTGACGAACTACTCGCATCGCGAGATAAATCTGAGAACCCGTTACCGGGAAACTTTGTACCGGTATCACCGGAAGAAATGATCCGAGAACAATTCGGCGACCCATTCTGTACGAGAATTCGTGGTCGTATCACCGGTGGTGAAGATCTCCCTTTCGGGGTAAACGACAAAGGCTACCTCGTAAGAAAGGTCGAAGCCCGCCCACAGATTGTGGTACCTACATTCCCTGCAGTCGCGGGTGTTACATCTATCACACTACGACCCATTGGAGGTCACCCAGGTGGGAGGAAAACTCTACCTAACCCTGCGAAAGGATTTCTATTGGCCCGCAATGGCGGTGGATTGGCTACGCAACTGTGCGGTTTGTAGCGAATGCGCGAATAATCGCGTCAAGCTCCGCAAAAATGCGAAGCAGATGAAACTATTCCCTGCAAGTACGCCACTCGAGTTTATCGCAATTGATCTTCTCGACCACTACTCACCACAAAACGTGGAAACAAGTTTCTACTTGTCATCACCGACCGCTTTTCTAAGCTGGTACGGACTGTCCCTCTTCGGAGGATAACCGCTCTCACGGTGGCCCAGGCTTTGGTGACGCACTGGATTTTTGTCTACGGTCCCCTGTGGAGGTGCTCTCCGACAACGGGAGGCAGTTCGTGAGCAAGTTCTTCCAGGATGTTTGTCACATCCTGGATGTCAAGAACTTGTTCACGACTACCTACCACCCCCAGTGTAATGGGCAAGTTGAACGGTTTAAACCGGACGTTACTCGCGGCGTTACGTTTCCTACGTCGCTGACCACCCAACGAATTGGGATCTCTACGCTGATGCGATAACCTACGCGTACAATACGCAGGTACACCGGAGTACCGGAGTTTCGCCATTCGAGTTGGTTCTATCTAGAACACCCCCGCCTGTGGCTCTGGAACCCCAAGCTACCTTGGACAATTTCCCATCTGTGGGTATCTACCGGCAGCAATGGAAGCAATGGCTTTCCAAGCTGGTCCCCGCTGCGCGGAAGTCTATGGCACGGGCCCAAGCCGCTTACAAGCGGAATTTTGACGCTCGCTTGCGAGGAAAGACCCCCCCGATTCGGGCAAATAACTACGTCTTCATCAGGAAGGAGTACTACAAACCCGGAACGGGAGAAGCGTCACAAACTCTCGCCTGTGGCGGATGGACCCTTCAAGGTCATCTCTGTTAACACCGACACTGTCGTGGTAGAGATGGGCGACACGCACGAACGGATTTCCCGTGTTTCGTGTTGTCCTTGCCCCTCCTCCCTCGTCAGAGGTAGTCCTGGATCCAGGCCACCCCGTTTCTACGGACTCTGCAACACCGGAACCATCCGGGAGTACTAGACCTACTGTACTACCAAACCCCAGCCGGGGACTCTCAGACCTACCGACTCTGTCGCACTCACCGGCTCAGCCGGGTAATTCGGGCCCCTCAGCGCCCGCCCCTACCACGTCTGCCCCACTGGCGCGCATCTATACCCGCCAGGCGGGGAATGTTATCCCTTATCCTGCCGCTCTGTCTAAGGAGGGGGAGGAGAACACTCGTTTTCGAGGAACGATATCGCCGTCGCAACGGGAAACACACCGTAACATACGGAACACTGACCGTGGAGCACGGAGTATGTCACGCGACACTAATCACCCGTTCCCGGGCAGTGCTGTGCAACAGGAACCAGATGCGCAGGCCCCGCAAAAGCGGCAAATACACCGTTTGTCACGGGAAAACGAGAAGCCTCACTCCAATACCGCAGCAGCGGAAAGGCAATAGCCCAATCCATCCGCTGAGGCATCGTCACAAACGCGGAAAACATACCGTGCTACACGGGAAGTTGAAGCGCAACTACCGCACACCCCTGTCAGGGAAGGATCCCCGATAAGGGAGTATGGTGACGATTGCCCCCAATCCCCTGAGCAGGGCGATGCCTCGAAGCCGCCGTTGGCGGAAGTCCCCGCGGAAGCGGTTCAATCAGGTCGATCAGACCCGCGCCTTGCGGAGACGGGGCGCCCAGATACGCCGGCCTCACAGGGAAATACCCATATCCTTCTTGGGGAAAAAGGCAGCCAAGCCGCAGTTGAAGCTTTAAGCCCTGGCTCGCAAGCACCGGAAACGCCTCCCGTCGTTGACGGAATCGAAGCTCCCGCTACGGGGAATAATTTGCGCCAACCCCCGCATCGCTGCGGCGAAGAACCGAGGAACTCGGGAAAAACGCGCGCCATCGCACGCTCGAAACCGGTCGTACCGGACGCTGCTCCTCCTCATGGAGATGGTGCACCGCGCTTAGCGGCAATTCCCCTGAAAAAGGTATCATCGGCACCTGCCCGGCACCCCCCAAAGGGGAATTTTGACCAAAATACCGGTGTACCGGAGTTAGCCCCAGGCAACCCGTCAGTAGCCGGGGACACCACGGCATCGCCGGAACGTATGGTGCAGAGCGCTCGTGCGCCTGGCAGGGAGGCGGTTTGCCACCCAATCACCGTGTCGCACGGGACCCCCCAGGGGATTGTGGAAATGCCGATCCCGCAGGAGCGGTCATCTTCCCGCAAACTCGCGGTTCTTGAGCTCAACCGCGAAGGCGGAGCCCAAGTCCCCCGCCGACTGGCGGTTCGCCCGCAATACCGCGAAAGCGGAAATGGACCTACCCCAATGGGGAATGACTTGCCGGTGAAAACCGTGGCACCACACACCCTCTTGAGGGATATCTTCCCGCATGAACAGCGGCCGCTATCACAGCGCAGGGCAACGCCGGAGTTATCGCCGAACACCCTGCTAAGGGACATTATACCGCACAGCGGGCAGCCCCCGCAAGGAAGTACAACCACCACCCGGCAAGGCCGGCAGGTCTACGAACGAGAGTTCGTAGTAGACCGACTTGTCGGACACACCTGGGACCAGGATGGTATTCTACAATACCGCGTCCGCTGGTACGGGTACGACCCCAGTGGGGATACGTGGGAGCCAATTGAACACCTCCCACGGTCGCAGGTCCTGCGATACCACCGTCAAACGGGAACTGCAGCCCCAGCCACGCTGGTTAATGCCCAAGTTGGGTAACGTTGCCGTGCGAGCGGAGAGCGAAAGGAAAGGATAACAAGACAAGGTCCGTCGAAGACGGCGAACTCAACCGAGAAGCACCGTTCTAAACGGGAATGTTTATTCAAGGGAGCAGCTAGCTCCCCACAATACTACACTACACTAACTGGCATAGCCAGGAAAAGAAGAACCAGGAAACTGGACTAGAGGTTTCACTCACCCCCATCGTCCTGGGCGTAACCCCCTGCAAGGCGGTAGGCCAACGCGTCCGCCATGGTGGTGACATCCCCCGATACCTCGGCAGCGCTAAGACCGGCACCCCGGAGGAAACGTGCGATGATTTCGTTTTCATTCGCCGTCACCCCGCTGGGGATAGAAAGTCCGGCACTTGCCACCGAAGTGTCAGCAGCCGGCTCGGCCAGAGACACCCCCTCTGGGAAAGCTTCCGTGCTAGCGCCAGTCTCCTCTACGTCCATCTCCCCGGGTTCTTCCGGTTCGTTATCGACCATTGGGTCATCCCCGCCGTATGCGCGGTAGTAGTCGTCAGAGTCGACGTACCCCACCGGGTGGTCTTCCGGCACATGCCGGGGCGTATCGCGAAGCTCGCGCGCCTCCTGCGAGGAAATTTCCCGGAACTCCCAGGGCTCGAAGTAGATAAAATCCCCCGCAAGGGCGGTGTTACTACCGAGTCCCGGACCACCGGTGTTACCGCTACCGCCATCCAGACGACCGCTTTGCTCCAGCGGGACCTCACTCCAGCTAACGCTGTCGATGTACCCAAGTAATTGGAGGACCTGTTCATTGTTGGCCTGGCCCCCAAGGGGGATGCGAAGATCCAGGTTTCAGATCGCTGCCCGCACACGCGGTTGAAGGAACCAGAGACGATACTGGTCGTACGCCTCGTTGAGGATATAAGCCGCAGTGCGGGCCGCCCACTCCGTAACCACTACGGACCACAACCCCGACCGGGGATCCTGCTTGAGCAGCGAACCGAGGTACGTAAGTACCGGCGGGAGTTCTATGTAGCACCCCCGGCAGGCTTCATGGAAGCGCCACCACTCGGGGAGTGCTACATACCGACCTAGTCGGTGAGGCGGCGCAATCCGCTCTATTTCCACGTTCTGATACGGGATAAAATACCCGAATCGGGATCGCCAACGCCACTGGTAGCGGATGAAGTTTTGGAGAAAGTTGGACCGGTATTGCCGGGGAAGGTACCTGAACTCCGCCCGAATAATCGGTCGCTCCCAGCAAAGGGCTTCTTGCCGCGCTGCGGGAAAATTCCTCCAAGCGAGGGTCTCGAGGCGGAACAGGTTCTCGCCGTACCCAATCTCCCCACGAGTGCGGAAATAGCTAACGTCGAAGCCAAACTCTGCCGTTGGTACGCCATGCACGTCAACGCGGTCTGCGCTGCAGCGACGGTCTCGCCCGAATTTATTCGGAGGTGGTGACGCGGAATCGCAATCCGGTGACGCCAATCCCACGACGTGGTGACTGCTCTGGGCAGATCCCCCGGAAGGGTGTCTGAGCCATCCGCATAAGCGGTGACCAATCCCTCATTGAGGACAGCGACCGGGTGAAACCACGGGGCAAGGCGCAGGCGCGACGCGTGATTCCGATTCATCGGGTTGAGCCCCACCAGGGTGTTGTAGGTCGGCCAGTTGGACACCGGAGTGGTTCCGGAGGACACCACCGAAGGTGGTAGTGCGAAGGGATGGTCGGCTGCAGCAGCCATACTCCCCGGTTGTACCGGATGTCGATGGCCCTGAGGCAGGGGAACTGACCGGAAACCGGTGGTGTATCGCCCGAGAAGTCTCGGAGGTTGGCTGTGGTTGTTGATGTTGTTGTCGTCGTTCATTTCTCCCTTGTCGAGGGTGGCTGTTGTTGTCGTTTGTGCGCTTGAGGACTCTGGTGCAGAGGGATTTACCGGAGAACCGGAGACAGAGCACGCGCTTTTATCACCCATTTTCGTCTGGGAATCCTCTGCGTCCGCGGTCGTTTTCACGTCTTAGGGGGAAGATATGAAGTGCAACGCCCTCAGGCAGGGATTATGGGTACTTGAACGCTTTCCCGATATTATCGGTTGTGTAGTGTGTATATGAACTACGCCCCACTATGGTGGATATGGACACGTGGGACACGGTTTTGGGTCAATTGACGGTTGGCCACAGTAGTGGATGTTGCCACGAAATGTGGAGTATTTTAGTTAATAATATTTATTATTTTCACACCCATTTCTGGGAAGCTAGTACTTAGTGCGACGGCGCACTGCCGTCGCACCAGTAAACCTTCCCCAACAAGGGAACCCAACCTGGGGAATTGGCTCTAGTTGTTGCCGCTTGCGCGCGTACTCTACTCCTCCTTGGAGGGAAACGCCGTAAACCACGGGACATCTAACCCCCTTGCACATCTAAAGGGACCCATTACTGGGAGTATAATTGTTCCAATTGCATTGGTGTTTCGCCCTGTATAGGGATATTGTTACCGGCATCGCCGTTCGTCCCCGTCGCTCTCGCGACTCACTTCGCCCTTCTTTTTCTCCTTTTTAGGGTAGCACCTCCCGCTATCCGCGGCCCTCGTGTGCGCATCCGCTCACACACCCCCACTTACGTGGAAACATACCTCTACTGAGGATCACACCCCGCTCACGCGGATACCGATTCTTCGCCTTCACCTCCCTGCGCGAGTCGCGACAGGTGTCCCTGGTCTTACAAACCGGCTTCGCCGTGACACCTCTGGGAGGGCTCTACCCAACTGGGTTCACCTCGTGTGAGGAAGATCCCGAACGTCTTTCGGTGTTTTTCCCCTTTGGGGCATTGCACCACAGGTTCTAAGTATATATGAGTCAATGGGGATAAACTCTTTCTCCGTCGACTCATCAAAATTGCGTAGTCGGTAATTGATCTCCTCGTTGTTGAAGTATTGGGTCTCTGACCTTAGTTTCGCCATGTAGGGGACTGTCAAGGCAGATATATATTTTCTCCAGTATGTAGAGAAAAGCGCTCCCAGAGGTATGAAGAATCCTAGTATGTTGGCTAGTTCAGGGAACGGCAGGCGTTCTTCCTCAGACAGCACGGCACATCGAACGATGTAACGACAAGCAAAGCCAACGGATCACGGTTGTCCACAGGAACAGACATCATTAAACTTTGCCTTTACGTCATCCCCTGACCGCGTATACCGTTTTCAGAATTGTACAACAGTTTCCTGTGATGAGCGTTCTTCATCCACTGACGCATTCCGGCTCTGACTTAGGTGGCTTCCCCATTTCAACTTAAAGTGAGCTACTGGTTCAATTGCTGGGGTTGAATTACTTTCCTGGTTTCTGACTGCTTCCGGCCAGTGTTCCTGTGAATAGTTCGCAACATCTGTGCTGGAACGAATATAGTTCTTCGATGGCTTAAAGCTCAAATCTACGAAGTGCGCCAAAACGTAGTTCGTGTACTCAGCCTCCAATTTGTCTACGAATTCTACAGGTAGAACGTGCTCAAGCTCCCTTGTCTTCCGATACCTCCCAATTTGAGAAGATAAGGTTCGTTCAAGCTCCAAGTTCCGAGTATCAGCACGTTCTTGAGATATACGCCAGACCTCTAAAGGAAAATCGCACAAGGGAATCTTCTTCGATATAATGATCTTCTTGTATGCAGATTTAGAAGATTAGGTGTAACCTGTCCCTTGGAACATGTAGCGGGTAGGCATAGCCGCCTTTCGGAAGCAAGACACCAGCATATGCGGCTTATAGTGGTACAAGTACTTATACCAGACGGGGAGACGATCGTCAAAAGCATAAAAGTACTTGGATTCCAGTATTCTACTGCTTTCGAAAAACGTTTTCGACGTATATGACTTCCTGAGGTTGAACAGGTCTTTCTTCATATCATGCATCCAATCCATCTGAACAATCTATCTACACCAATTAGCCACATTCTTCTTCTTATTCTCGTTCAGGTGCCATTTGTCGAGGCTTATATAGGACGAATTGAACACCTTTTCAGCTGCATTTATACACGCAATGCTCTGGTCCATCACTACCATCGCCGGTGAAATGGCGACTATAGATTTGAAGTAGGAAAGAATTCGTACAAAGTCTTTTTCTGTCTCGGAGCACATATACCCCATGAAAAAAGGCAACACATTACCATCATTGGCTCTTCCATTAATTGTAACTAGAGAGAAACCGTATCTATTGGCTATGGCTTTGCAATCAATAGATACTCTCGGGACAATTCTGAACTTCTGGTAGTCTTCCATCCACTCTCGAAACGACCAACAAGCGTACTTCATCCTACCAGAATCATCCGCGTCAAAGAATCATTTATTCTATGCATCTTACTTGCTTAACGATAATAGCAGGTCACACAACCTTACACATTCCAAATCGCGGGGATTGCTTTTGAAAGAAGCATGCCTCAACTTCTTCCTCGCCGATACCCGATTTATCTTTTGATTGTACTCGTCTTCCAAGTATCGAATCGTATCTCTAAAGCCCATATGCAAATTGCTTGTCATATATATCGCCTCAGAACTCATTTTCGGCTTGAGATGTGTAGTACCAAAACTCCCGGAGGGGCCATGTCCATGTCTACAACCATTTTAATTAGCCACATAGATCAGTCCACCATCCTCCTCCTGCCCACAATCCTCCGTCTTAATCCTTATCGACAAGAGGCATCGCCTCATCTTGTTATTGTATGGATCGCACTTCAAGATTCCCTTCTTCAGCACCCTTCTATTTCCACATTCAGCACTACGACTCTTCGGAGTCTTTGTCTTATCCGGAGGTCTCTTTCGTTCTCCAACATATATAGAAGTTCTTACGAATAAGCTGTACCCGAAGAATTCCGTGATAAATTGAAATTCCTTCAGAACCGTAACACCAGGAGCATCGAGAGGAAGGGTTTCCAGATAGGCTAAGGCAGCCGCTTTAAAACACTCCTCAATTCCCTCATTAAGTATCGCGTTCTGGAAGGATTGCGTTCCCAGTTCTTCATCTGCCTCTTCTGTCCAGTACTTCTCGTTGTTCTCTCCAAGGCCATCCTTCCCTCTTGTTTCTGAATCTTCTTTGTTCATGATGCCTCCATCAGAATCATTGAAGAAGCACGACGGAACCCCCTCTTCGTCATCTAAGAATCGATCAATGAGCAAAGCATCTTCTCCTTCAACGGATTGCTCATCTGAAACCTGCTGCGCATATGCTACGTTCGAGTTAAGTGTTTCATTCTCTTCACTCATTTTTGAGCATTGCTCACCGCTCACAGTGTTGTGGGATGCACGCTCACGTTTTGCAAACACTGATTGTGTTGAGGAGTTTGGAGAAGCAGCAGAGGGGTGGCTTCAAAAGAACTAATGATAAAATGGCCTCTCACGCCACTGTCGACGTTATACGCGTTATCCAGCAGTCCATCCGTGCATTTTACATCGCTTACGCCACCTTTCCCGATACCTTCCCTTGAGATTGGTCCTTGCCGCGGCGTTTTCGGTAGAATTGAACCCAGTCTACGTTCTTCCTGTGGAACCGAAGGTTGTTGCTTCCAAAGCTCGCGTTCGGGTTCAAGCACTCCTTTTCGTGAAGCACGGCAATCAAAGAGGCCTCCCCTGTCAGGGTATTTCGTGCTATGTAACAAGAAAAAGAAAGGATAAAAGTCCTCAGCACCACTGGAGTTGCCATACGCCATATAGTCTTCGATACCTTTGCCTGCATCGCTTTGAGATAAAGATCCATGTGAATGCTCTAGGAGTTAGCATGATGAGCTGTTGTAGAACTCGGCTCCCTCGAAGGGGGGTATGGTTCGAAGTATGCACGATAGACGTACATATTCTCAAATTTTCCGTATTTGCTCTTCCCATTCTTGTAGACGGGAGGATAAAGAGAGAGGAGCGAATGCCATCAAACCTCGTTCTCACAACATCATCGGGGCATGGAAACTGTTGAGGGGTGTGCATGTGTATCAAGTCCTGTTCAATTACCCAACATCTCGCCATCGGATAGAACTTTGCCCGAATATTGGAGCGACACTGCGACTTGTGCCGCAGACACCACAATGTTCCGGTGAGTAATGCAGACGACCTCGACTTCCTCGTCTGCAAAAATGAGAAGTATTGTACACCATAGAGGTATCCAAAAGTCTTAGTGATGTAGGCAACCAGTGCAGGGAGGTCAAAGACCTCCTTTAAACGATTCAAAGCTGAGACAAGCCTCTCGTTTGACATCGCAAGTTCTGTCTTACATTCACCACCGTCCTGAAGTTTCACCTGAATCCCTGAACGCGTCCTGTTGTTTTCAAATCTCTCTTCGAAATTTGCCTGAACCTCAGGCCATGACCCAGTCTTCATAGCTCGTCCTTCAGAGATATTCGTTGATGGTAGCTCCATGGGCAGATTCTACTGTAGCTGAGCATCAATACAGGCTGCCAGCTCTTCATTCATCTCGTGAGATTGACCACCATTCTCAGAAGCCTCCTTCTTCTCTTCAATCTGGTTTTAAGCTTTTGCCTTCCGCACTTTCTTCAGCTTCTACATCTACCTGTGTTTGTGTCAAATTAATCGTCTTTGCCGGTGAATGTCCGTCAATTTCCATCTCTACTTCACAACCTTCTCCATTCTAAATCCTTTTCTGCTCCTCTTCTACACCTGATATTCCACCTACTTCAGAATCTATTCCAGTTTTCTTATCAAGCGCTTTGTGCACCACCTCGTAGCGCTGTGATACACATCTCTCAATCAATGTGTTCACAATTTCCGCTACAACCGGAGCAGAATCAGAAAACTACACTTGTCGCTTCATGCGAATCTTGAGGGGTAGACACATCGCATTGCTCTGAATAGAGCTTTGATTCAGCTCAATAACACGCTTTGTTCGCTGGTTTTTCCGTATAGCACGTGCCTCAGCGTCGCGCCTACCCAAGGGCATCGGCTTAAGAGTCTTCTCTATACAGGGTTTGTTCAAACCATCCACTAACTTTCTTTCTCTTCTTCCCATTCTCGCAGGACTCACATCTGCTTCTTCTTCCTTTCCAGTCTACTCCCCAATGTTCTGCTATACCCTTCGTTTCTTCCGCTGCCGATATTTACCTCCTTCTTTATGTGAAGCAGTTCTCTACGATGCTCTGACCGGAACCGTACGAACATTGTTTCAGTAACGATGTCGGTTTGAAAGAACTCCTTCGCCTTCAGTACGTATAGAATCCGGATTGTAATGGACATCCATCGAATCATTTCAGTCAATGCCCGGCTGTACACAGAGGCATAGGTTCGCTTCGGGATACAGCCGTGGTCCGCACTGAACATGGTGAAAGGGGAAATAACATAGCAAACAAAGCTTTGCGGGTCCTTTTGTCGCTCAAAAAATATTACATGTAGCATGTATTTCTGCTCGGATAACACTGAAAGTAGCGCTTCATTCCCTGTAAGGCAAAATGAGAACAAGAAAGAAAACAAACTGAGAATCCTTCGATCAAAAGACATCCCAAGACTCTCTCCAAACCAAACCCTCCATCTCTGGGTTCTTTGCGTCGCATTGACTACTTTGTTACCTACCAAAAAACACCTCATTGACTTTTGGAAATGTTCAATGGGACTAAAACGGTGTGTTTCTATCGGCAGAAACATTGCATTTAAATTTAAACCACTTCTTAAACACGTCCAAATCCTCTTCCCGTAGGTTTTCCTTCTTTTCGTTGTATAAATTCGACAGTTTCGAGATCACCAACATAATAGAACAAGAGGCAAAAGCCACAACAACAGAAGCTATCCATGTTAAACACAGCTGTTGATACCAATTCGCTACAAATTTCCGAATCAGGTCTTGAACTATAAACCAAAGAAACTGGTGATGTTTCTTCGGCTTCTGCAATAAAAATTCTAGATAAATCGTCCCTCAAAACTGCAAAATGCACTTCGGTGCTCGCAGTGTCATTGCGGATGCTCATTGGCGTATGTTCTTATAGAATTTCCCAGGGTGACGTAAAGGTGTCATATAGTTCATGTTCTAAGAGTATGTTGACGTAAGTAGATGCTTTTTTTTGTTCCACTGCTAAAAAAAAGTAGAACATGCAACAGTAGGGGTCAAGGAAAGAGATTTTGAAGTAGAGAGAGTCAGCAGCGTTTATACGGATCCTCGAACATGTGAAGGAGGACGTAGTACGTGACGTATCTGCCATTTCCACACATTGTGACGAAGCCGCGCGGTAAACTCGCCTCTGTTTACATCGCGTTGGCGGCCGGAGAGAATATGGATAGAGAAAATGTCCTGACTCTGCGGATCTATTGGTTCAAATACAAAATAGGGGCATATAATTGGCTACAGTATGATCTCAAGTGGCGTTGGCACATGTGAGACCCGCCGTGGCACGTGCCCGCTGACTCTCTCTTTTTATTGGTGCAAATGCGCGCTTACTAGCCCACCCTATCTACGTCGTGTAGTTTAGCCCGTTCCCACGACAAGAACGAAAGGAAAGGGAGTCAGTGCCTCACATTCACTGCTTTGAAAGATATAAAATGAATTTGAACTTAATTTATCGTTAGACGGCCCAAATTTAGCCTTTGAGAAGGGTACATGTTGTCTTTGCTCGAAATGCACGTTGGAGTGTGCAATTAACTCTCACTGCTATTGTTTGATGCGATTATCGACGATTTCGGTGCAAGCAGGGAGCCATGAAAAGTTCTCGTTCGCAACTGTCAGATTTTAGGGCAGCCCACTGTACCTATTCGACTTTGACCTGCCGTGCCTTCGCGAGCTAGACCGGCGGTCTACTGGACTTATTTGAATTTCGCGGAGTGGACATGAATACAGTAGTTGTACGTGACGGATAAGGTTCTTGGGAGGTGAACAACCGCGGCAGAGGATGCAGCACTGGAAATGAGCTCGCAAGGTAAGGACCTCACCAATACATGTCGTCCTGATACTCACCGTCACAAGGTGACAGCTGAGAAAAGAAGCAGCACAATGAGTAGTTCGCAGATATAATACAAGCGAAGTGTCGAAAATGCCATGAGAACAAGTGCGTCGAGCGCGACCACAAAGTACAACCAACACCTACACACGAACAACAAGAACAAAGAAAAAGCTATATGACAGTAGTTCTATAAACGGTATTTACTCTCAACGCTAAAAACGCTAAAACAGTTGCATTAGGTAAACTAGGAACTCGAAGAGAAAGATATGGATTACATAAAACCGAGTAACACCCCCCCCCCAAACAAGTAAGCCCCGCCAAAAGGTCACGAAACAACAAGCGCAACAAAACCAGGAAAAGCAAAGTACATGAAAGCTTTCCATCACAAGGGTCCAAGCGGATTGTAAGCGTTCTGTACAACGCCCAGAAGGCTGCGGCCGTGGTAATTAATTTGTGTACGGGTATAGTCACAAGGCGGGATGAAAATAAATCGTCGTTGATCCTCAAGTGCCAAGCCCGCTCGCGTTCTCTTGTTAAGGTACTCAATAAACTCATCAAAGCCATGACGATCTGCTTCCGACTCCGGTTCGAAGTATAACACAGCAGCATCATGCAACACAAAAGTCTGCAGATGCACTATATTGAAACGTCGTTCCACAACAAGCACCTTGGGTAAACCAACATCCCCGACGGGGGTTCCCGATATCTGATGCGCGACCAAATTGCATACGAAGCGGCCCGTCTTTTGCAAACGGCAGGTCCACTTGGGTATATTCTCGATCTTTGGGTATATGGAGCGCCAGCAGTTGTAGCTTCCCAAGGGTATACAACGATCAATAAGTGACCAGACGGCTGGATCAGATTCCAACGCGCTCCAGTTGGCCAGACAAAGTTTCCTCCACAAACCCTCCTCACTACCAAAGCGATTCCACCGGGTGCAGACCTCGCGGGCTCTTGCAAGGTCCCGACCGCCCAAGAAAGAAAAAATATGCTTGGCGGTCTCGTCCGGGATGGATTTGAACGGTTCCCTAGACTTGCGACGACCGGCCATGACCTCTGCACGATGGGCCTTGTTAGCGGCGTGGATGGCCTCTGTTGCGGAATGGGCGTTTTGTAGCAACATAGTGCGCAGATAGTCTCGAAGAAAACTGGCAGAGCCGTTTTGCAGCGAGGGTTTACTGGCGACGTAGTCGAGCATGTTGCGCACGTCGTTGACGAGAGCTGGGACGGAGTCGGGGGCTACGACCTCAGGGTGATCGATGTGGTTGCGGGGGTGGTCGGGACAGGCCCTCATTCGCTTGGGACCGGTGGCGGGGGTGTCGGGGAGAGGGTTTTGAGCGGCGGCGGCGGCGAAGAGATGCGAGACGGGGTCGTCATCGTCTTGGAGGTCGTGGGAGTGGTGCACGACGTCGGTGCAGGGGGGGTGGTGCGTTTGGGAGTTAGGGTGTCGGAAGGGGGGAAGTTGATGGTGTTGATGTGGTTGTTGTTGTTGTTGTTGGTGGTGTGGATGGGAACGGGGGGTTTCGGGAAGATGGGAGAGAAGGTGGAGGTGATGGTCGGAGGAGGCGCGGGGGCGGGTGGAGGGCTTCGAGAAGTTGAACATGGGGGAGGCGGGACGCTTGCGGGGGGGGCGGGGGGGTAGGGTTTGGGAGTTGTTCGGAGGGGGGTGGTGCTTTTGAGGGGAGGGCGGGGTGGTTGGCGGATGAACTGGATGCGGAGTGTGGATGTGCGGCGAAGTACCAATCCTCATTAGTACATGACCGCGGACGGGGGTGGTGTTGTTGGTTTGAGGGGTGTGGTTGGACTTTTTGGGGCGGGGAGGGGAGAAGGTGGAAGGCCAGCACAAAGTCGGGTAGTAGTGGAAGCTGCGGGGGCGGGGAGGGTAGGGCGGTTGGGTTGCGTACGACGGGGACGGCGACGAAACGGGGCGGGGGCGGAAAGAGGCGGCAGGCTTTGGGGGGGGGGGTGGGTGTGTGTGTTGGGTGTGGAAGAGGCGCACACTGTTTTGGGGGGGGAGGGCACGCGCAACGAAAGCGGGCGAGTCGGGGTCGGTGGTGCGGGGGAAGCCAGACGCCCCGTCCGTGTACAGCGCCCAAATTGATTTGGCGCACACGCTCCATCTGTGAACGGGCGCTGCAGCAGCTCAGCAACCAGCGTACAGCCGGCTGTAAGCAGCGCGGACAGGCTGTCCGCTGTAATGGTGGCGTCGCGGAGCGCCATGTGGCTGCGCGCGTGCCACTGGCTGCGCGCCCGTGGCCGCCGCTTACAGTTGGTGTGAGCGTTCGTGTTGAGAGGTTGCGTCTGTTTGGGGCGGGGCGTGCTGCCGTTTGGGCGCTGGGCGCGGCTGTTTCGGTTCGATAGGCGTGCGAGTTGATATCATGTATTAAGTAGTGTATCTGTTGGCGTTGGCGGCTGCGCAACTGTATATGTATTTGTACGCTTGTATGTATTCACGCCGTGTGCACTGACGCTACAATGAGATGGCTACTTGGAATTGGCGTACAACGCGTCCGCTGGCGCTCACCCTTGTTGCTCTCACCCCCTCTCCTTCCCAACCGCAACTGACCATTTAACGCAGTCAACATGCGCATCCAATTATCTACCATGTACTTTCTTTGCAAGCTTTGCTCGCAAACGTGCTGCACTCTCAAGTGCTCACACACTCACACACCACGACGCCAGCAACAACGTACTGCGCCCTTGGCATCGCCCGTACACAACTGCCGCGCTCAGTTAGTCCCCACTGCGCGCTCCCAAGTTGGGAGTCCCAACGTGTTCCTCGCGCATCGTCCAATCCGCGCTCCTTTCAAAGGCGCACAAAAACACCTCAAAAAGTGCCAGCATGCATTCGCCTCTCGTTGGCAGCACAGCCACTATCCCATCTGCGTGCATCATGCATGTGGCCACCGCCGCCGCTCTTGTCCCACCTCTCAGCTTGCACGCACCACTTCACAATCGCGGCGGTTGCACCGCCGCAATCAGGCGGTCGCCCGTGTAGTTCACTCTCTGTCCAACGTCCCTGCACGGCGGAATCAGCATGAATCTGTTCATCTTCGTCATCACCAACCCCGCTCGGTCACGCTGAATCAGGTAGTTCACAAAGTCGTCGTACGCCCCTTTGTCCGCCTCCGTCAGCGGCTCCAAGTAAAAATAAGTGCAGTTATGGTTGAGAAAGAACGGCAAGTACATGATATCAAACCGTCTCTGCACCACCAAAGTAGAAGGCAACTGTGCATACGGCCCCTTAATCAAATGTGCAATCATGTTGCACAAGAATCGCTCCGCCTTTTGCAAAGTCACCGTGCATCGCGGTCGGTTTTGAAGAGTGCGGTATACGTAGCGCCATTGTATCGGCGCAACCGGTTTGCAACATGCCAGTAACGGCCATGCGCTTCGCTCCGTACGCAGGCTGGGCGAATGTGTGAAGCAGTGTTTCCGCCATAACAAGTGATGTGACGCACATTCATTCCACCGTTGACATACTTGTCGAGCTGCCTCCAGCTGTTGCGGCTCTAGGAAACTGAAAATGTGACGCACAAGTCGGTCCGGAATATCGTTCATCGTAACCACATTATCGGTGTCCACTTCCATTGCGTCCATTGCGGCTGACAACATTCGGCGAGACGCATGGACACAAAGCGTGGCCTTACTCACCCTCTCACTACTCTGTATGGGGGGGAATGGGAAGGGCTGTTTGGTTGAAGCGGGTGTTGAGTCGAGTCTGATATGGGGCTGGCGGAGGGGGAGGGAAGACACGCTCGCTGCAATTGATTTTCGTTTGACGTACCCTTCGTTGACGCGTACAGTTCGCGACTCGAGATGGGAAATCACACGTTGCGCTACTGTAGATACGTCGCGCAAGACTCTCATGCGCAGCTTTACCAGTCGCGTGCGCGTTGCGGAACGTGTGTGTCGCACGCCGCGTTCCCCAGTGATGGCTTCCCCGCAAGTGGGCACCACGGTGGGGCGCCTGACCCCTCTGCAGTAAAGCATCCAAATTGCGCTTCGAACATAAAAAAACACAAAAGCCGTCACAGTTGCAGCGGAACCGCAAGCAGCGATACACGGATACGAAGGGTAAAGGGTTAAAGGGCTAAGGGTTACTTGCAATTTGGCGCCAACTGTCGGTTCGCTTCGTCTAGTAGACTCTACACTCTACTACCAGCGGCACACGCGCACCACCAACGGGATCAACCGCAACAGCGCCGCCTCCGCTGCTCGCCGCCATTCGTCCATAGTAAAGCATCACTACACTTGCGACCATCCTCGACACACTCTCTGTTCACCGCTCTGCCATCAAATCCGCACTTTTCGCTTCCACCAGATGGACGACCCACAAGCAATGGAGATTGAGCCGGCAAAGCCCTCTCCCTCTCCAACAACTGATGCGCAAAAGCCCAAAACCGCCCAATCCCTCATGTGGATCGAGAAATACCGGCCTCAAAAGCTGTCCGACCTGCTTTCCCACCAGCAAATCATCACAACTCTCAACACTCTAATATCAAACAACCGACTCCCTCACCTTCTATTTTGCGGTCCACCTGGTACTGGGAAGACCTCTACAATTCTCGCCTGCGCAAAACAAATGTACGGTCCCACCTACAAAAGCATGATTCTCGAACTCAACGCCTCCGACGATCGCGGTATCTCCGTCATCCGCGACCAAATCAAGAGTTTTGCCTCCACGCGGCGCATGTTTTCTTCGGGTGTTAAACTCGTCGTCTTGGATGAAGCCGATTCTATGACCAGTGCCGCTCAAATGGCGCTTCGTCGAGTCGTGGAGAAGTTTGCAGCTAATACTCGATTCTGCATCATTTGCAACTATGTCAACAAGATAATTCCCGCTTTGCAGAGTCGATGCACAAAGTTTCGCTTCGGCCCGATTCCACGCGACCATGTTCGCAAACGGGTGCGTCAAATTGCACAAGGTGAAAGCGTCCCGCTTACTGAAGATGGACTGGAGGCATTGCTTGAGCTTGGTAAGGGAGACATGAGACGTATTCTCAACGTTTTGCAAAGCTCACACATGGCCGCTATGGCAACGGGTGGAAAGGTTGATGGCGATGCCGTTTACGCTAACACAGGCGCTCCGCATCCTGGTGATATTGCTCACATTTGGAAACTCCTCATTGATTCGGACTACACCACATGCTCTGCAAAGTTGCAACACATGAAAGCTTTAAAGGGGCTGGCCCTGCAGGATATCATCACAGAGCTTCTTCCTTACGTTGTGAAAAGCGATCTCAAAGGCGACGCCAAAATGTACATATATGAACGGCTCGCTGAACTCGAGGTGCGTCTGGCTGTTGGAGGAAGTGACAAATTGAATCTTGCAGCTTTGGTGGGATGCTGCAAACTTGGTCAAGCAATTTCCATGGACAAGATGGTATGTTGACCTTCCTTGACCAGGCACGTTTTCAGTCACATTCCTCCTCCAGCGCTTTGCACAGGCGTACAAAAAGAGACCAGTGGTGACTCTCGTCACATGATGGGCATTGCACCCAGTGCGGGAGGAACGTCGCCCGCTGCTCATCCGAATCCGCGAGGCAAGCCAAGTGCACTGTGACACCGCAAGATGCACAAAACGTTTCTGCTCTGTGGAAATCGCGCTTGCTGCAGATACGGCATGCGCCACGCTTTGGTATAGTCATCAAGCCCCGTCGATAGTCATAGGGCCCAGCGCGAAGTTCGTCGACAGGACTAAACTCCGCTTGTTTATGTCTTGGGAATACGGTTTTATCGATTTTCCACTTGCTCCAATCATCCCTCTTGGCCGTTATTGTTACAGTTAGCGGGGCGTGCGACCAGGGGGGGACACTTAGTAACGCAACAAGGCTCTGCAAACACCCGCTTGGTGTCTTTCTACCTTTCGCTGGGATTTGTTTAGCGCCAGGGTGGTCTCGTTGCCATTTGAGCGGAATGCACTTCTCAGGGTTTTGCCAAGCCCATTCAAATTGTAGCCCCTGCGTTTTTGAGGCGAATCCGTGCACTACGGCGACCATTTCCCACGGCCGGTGACGGGATGTCCGTCGTGCTCCAGCTATGATTTCACCGTTGTGTTGGCGGATACGACGGCTTGGGTCGAGGGTGAAGCCGATATATGTTCGGTTCTTAGAGTAGCGCTGCGAAGATACAGACACAAGGAGGTAGCATGCGAGCATTCGGGCTGGGGCGTCTTGAGTGGGAAGCGGGTCTTCGGATGGTTGTGAACTCATCACTGAGCCTTCATATGATTGCTGACTGAGTTCGCCAGCCATCTTCGTTGCGTATTCGGTGCAGTTGGGACTATGTTGCTAGGACGAGTTGGGGCATCACGCTTAATATGTATCCTTGAAAGTGCTTCAGCGAATCTTTTGTCAGTCTTCTTAGAACTTGACGACAGTCCTCATCTTCGGGCCTGAAAGGATGGCGTCCAGGAGCGTCATGTGAAAAGTCAAATTCAAAAAACCCCACTGCGAAATGTACTGTCGTAGATACAAGGGTATACTCAACCAACAAGGATTATGCAAGATTCCAGTGATTTACGGTTGATGGGTTTTAACCAAAAATGAAACCAGTTGTAGAGTAGAAGCCCTCTAGATTACCTATAGGACAATAACAATTGTGGATTTAAGTATCCTGCATTCTACCTTGAGCCAATGGGTAGCCTTCTTGTAGAAGGGAGGATACTTTACATCCATGTTTGTGCTACGTTTCTCATGCGCAAAGCCCAGTCTGTGAGTATTGAACGCGCCTGGATGCGACGTGTGTTTCTTGGCATACCTTTGTATTGATGGGTAGATTCACATGCGATTTCGGCAGTAGATACCCTTGGTACGGCAATCTGAAGTCCAAGCTTTACCACAGTGCTCTTCGCAGATGGAACTGCACCGAAGCTTCCTGACTTTTCTGCGTCGCTTCTGGCAAAGTAATGGCGTACCTATATGAAACAGCAACATGGCGTGCAATCGTCAGGGCAACACGCGATCCGAAAATACTGATGGCATTCACAGTGGCAACAGTCGGCGGTGGATACTTAATTGCGAGAGGATCTCAAATGGCCACTGATAAGGTATCAGAACAAACCAAGGAGGAAATAGAACACAAGCTGAAGAAAGACTGGGAAGCTGCAAGATATGCGCGCCACAGCAAGAATGCGCTTGCGGTTATGTTCGATAACGTGCGCAAGGACAGTGATCCAGATGTCAATGCGAAATACAAGAACTATCCTGTAAAGGTTCCGGGAGTGATGTGGCATCCAAAGGTGGCAGAGCAGGAAAAGCGAAAGGCACAACAAGTGCAGCAACAGGCCCAATCTAACAAAACACATGCAAAAGACGCGAGTGCTGGCGGAGAGTAGGTACAACACGAGCCTGGGCATAGGCACAGGACTCATGACTTTACAAAATATGAAAAGGATACGACTGATACTGCACCACTTCTGCTGCCCCATATTGAAGCTGCTTGCGTTCGTAACAAAAATGAATGCTTTGAGCCATATCCTCACACTCTAACACCGTGTTTGATACAGTGGAAGTTAAAGCCAGTCGTAATAAAGCACAGCACCAGCGGCACAGCAGTTCTTGAAAGTGTTGTTCTGCGGGCGTTGCAACGTCGGGTCGTAAGACCCGGTCCTTGAGTTCTTTGCTGAGTGGAAGCTGCTGGCGTTTATATGAGTTTTGGTTTTGCCTTCTCGATTTCCTCGGGACTCGAAACTTCCTTCAACACAGTTCCTAGCCATATTCGTAACCCTTCTTCACCTTTTCTTCGCGCAGCTATCACGCCCACGTTCACATCATCCATCAACCGCTGCTGCGAAGCATCTGCTCTTTTCAAAACTTCGTCTCGTTCTTCTTCCAGTTGCTGTATCCGCATCTCCATTTTCTCGCGATCCTCTTCAAACTTGTACTTGTTTTTCACAGCAGTGCCGGCTACAAGTGTCGCTAATCCCGCAACAACCAGATCGCCATACTTTCGCAAACCCCTCGACTTCTTTTGACGCTGAGAAGCCCTCTTAGCTGCCTCTGCTACCAAACGCGACGCTTCTGTGGAAGCAAGTGTTTGAGTAGCACGAAATAGTTGTTGCGTACCACGCATAGCTTATCGCAACGCTCTCTGCTGACCGGTTCCTTGACAGCCCGAAGCGTGTAAAACAAGATCTCAGCCTGAAAGCCGTGCATGATTGCTCGTTCCGAGTCAAGAAGATGCTTCACATTGCCAAGAACAGTATCGAAATTTTTAAATAGGCCGCAGGTTTCTAAAACTTTCGCCCTTCTCTCAGGAAAGAATGATATGCCATGCGTGTAATGCAAAATTTGGATTTGACCAATCATCAAGGAAATATTGAATGCCCCGTGCCGTTCCAGGTTCTCGATTCATCTCGTTCTGCCGTCTGCTGTGATACCGGCGTTGCTGATACCTGCGGCTAGAGTTAAATACGTAGCTCCATTTCTCCAGGTATAAACATATTATGTGTTTCTCCGAATATCGGTAAATCAGCCGACTTCCCTTACTTCTTTCTCTGTCCACTTCCTTTCCGCCACGAAAAGGCATAAACAAGACGACATGAAAGACAAAAAGAATTCGAAACTGCAACTCAACAATGAACAAAATCCAGAAAACTCGAGGCTCATTCATCGTTCATTATCGCATACCAATAAACTCGATGTTGAGCTTGACAAATGCTGAGTAACCATCTAAAAAAATGAGAATTCGGTTCAAGTCTCAAATCCGAGCAAGCGATAGGGACAATGCGCTAAACCACACCGAAATATTTGTTACTCTACACGTGAAAAGGCGCAGTACAGAAGCAATCGCTCAAAGCGACCATCGAATGTAGTCTTTCATCGCCAGATTAAACGATCTCCAGAAAAAAGCATACATACAATATGAAACAAGCTCACGTTCGAACGTTGTATTCCTCAAAATAAGCGTTAGACTACAAAACGTGCTCAATCACGAGAGCACCACTTGGTGGGCACGAAGAAAATGCGACCACAAGCTAAAAGACACACTCACTCTCCAGCAACAAAAAAGCATTACCATCACCTCCGGAAGGGGAATAGTTCTCGTTGTTATCACTACCATAGTCAGAGTGAGTACTTGGCGAGCTATGCTCGTTGACATTCCACGTTTCTTCCTCCCCTTCAACCATCCCCTCAACGGAATCCAAATTACGCGGCGAGGGATCGTAACCATCAGGAACCGTTGCCAGAACAATCCGCCCGTCCAACGCAAGTCTCAAGATACTGTTGGCAGCTCTGAAAACGTCCAGTCTCGCCGCCTTCGCCGTCCGGAACCCCCGCTTCATCGCCCACGCCTCACACATCTTCCACGCCGTCCATCCGTTCGAAACATACTCTTCCTCCTGCACATACTGCTCCAGTTTCGGAACTATCACTTCCAACCCGAGAATGTCCACCAGCGGAACTCTCTCGGCAAGGTACTTCACCGACGAGTACGGCTCGCGTACCTGACTGATCGGGAACATTCCGGATAGAATCTGAAGTTCCCGCGCCGCTCGTCCAGCAAACACCAGCCCGGGACAGTCGCACAGCCGCACCGACTCGCACAGAAAAATGGTTTGAAGGTGCTTGGTGTGCCCTGGTGTGCGACTGGTGCTCACAACCTTCTTCTGGAAAATGCCGTTGATAAGGCTCGACTTGCCTGCATTCGGGTGTCCAACAAACCCAATGGTGATCATGTCGTGCCGCGTCGTGTCCTCCCCATCCCCAGCGTTGCCCCCATGCGCCCCTCCCTCATCACCCGACCCGTCGCCATCATGGTTCATATGCCGCGATGCGCTCTTCCGTGCGCGCCGACTCGCACCACAAAACGTGGCGCCTTCGTCGTCCGACTCCTCCAGCTGAGAGCGCCATTCCTCCAAGTACCCCCGAAGTCGTGCATCCAGCGCAAGCGATTTGATCGCAGCCAGCAGTTGGTCCGCCCCCCATGCAGACAGCTTTGAGCGCGCCATCCGCCGTTCACGCTTGCTCAGCAGCTCCGAGTTCGCGTCCTCCGGACGCAGCTTTGCATCCGGATACGAACTGAACATTGCAATCGCCAGCTCCGGATACACACGCTCAAAGTACGAGCGCCACGCATGCAAAAGTTGGTTCGACACAAGGTCGCATTTGTTGAGCGCCAGTACCATGCCCTTGCCCAACTCGCGGCAATAGTTGTACAGGTCCGGTACGAAGTGAAGCGCCGGGAAGCGAATATCCGCAACCAAAACCAAAACGTCCGAGCGCTCAATGACGCGCCATAACTGACGCCACGTCTCCAAGTTACGCTCAAAGTACGAGTCGGTTTCTACGGACTGGATCCAGTTTTGAAGAGCTTTGCGTTCGCGAATGTCGAGCTGTTGGACGCTGTCATCGTAGCGCCACGCAGGCCGCCTTGGCATGCGAAAGGTGCTGGGTCGGATTTCTGGCACCGAAGTGACTGGCAGCGTGCATGGCTCGAGCGGGGCAAACGCGAGCTGTCGGTCTTGGGTTTGGCTTTGCGCGTGGTTATCAGAGAGGTGGAGTCGATAGCGCTGGTGCTTCTGGCGGGGGGCTCGGCCTCTCGCACGTCGCGGGGTGGCGTTGAGCGACGGGGCGTGCTGCGGCGGAACGCTGCTGCTGGATGTGGCGAGCGAGGTCTTGGACTGATGAACGAGCGAGGAGGGATGGTTCTGAGATGTCGAGGCGAGCCTCTTCTGGCGGAGCTGCTGGCGTTTCTGCTTGGCGGAGAACGGTTTCTTTCCCATGGTGTTCGTTTATTGTGTGAAGGCGGGCGATGGTTGAAGCTGACTGCCTGTTATATGCATGGCACCGCCGAGACGCAACAGCGACTGTTACACGGACGTGAGACGATTCGAGCGGGCACCAGGAACGACTATTTCCGGCGTGTTTCCGGCGGACGTCGAGCGCCGCCTTTGTTTTTGCAACGCTGTGTAAGTGAATATACTTTTTTGGATATTTGTTTGATACTGGCGGCGCAGCGAGCGGAATGGGAATAAGGCCTTGCTGTCCGAAAATGCGATTTTTGAGGTTTAGGCCTTACTTTTCACTTCGTTCGACTCTTGCGAGCGGATTTCTCGAAATTTCTCCTGTGCTTTTCGAAATTCTGTGTGATTTTTTTGAGTCGAGGGCACCGACTGCCCGCGTGGCCTTTCGCGCCAGTCGTCGCCGGCGTCCGGTGCGGATCACTTCTTAAAAGCCTGCATCGTCTTCTCCAACCGCCTCGGCTCCCTGCCGTTCGGCCTTTGGTACCTCTGCGCGCATCTTTCCAGATGAGTTGCACTTGACATCTGTTTCATCTGAGTCGATCAGCAAACTAGAAGCCGTCAGATACACAACCATTTCGGTAAGTTGCTCCACCCCGTCTCGTCTGCCTTTTGTTTGCATTTCTCACACCGGTCAGGGTCACATCGATTTGGTGATGCATCTGCTCCGTTCTGCGTTGTAGCTTTTGCTCCCAGGTTGTGCTGCTATCCCACTCGCTCAAGGAACGTCAACCAATGACGCCGGTTCCGCGCGTAAGACCGCAGAAAAACTCTCCTTTACCACGGTATATTCTGTGATTCGGTCGGAACGGCTTTGTTTCGTCATGCCGGCTCGAGTGAAACCATACCTTGTGGACATCACCATTCAACACATCTTCTTTTTGCATCCAACAATTCGCTGACCTTTTGTGTCATTTCTTTTCCTCATCTAGCTTCTGCCATGTCTTGCTCACATGTTCACATCGCTTCACCCGGTTTTTGATTCGTGCACTGTGTTTCCGATCACAACGGCTTGTTGAACCCAAATTTTGTATTACCTGCTGCCATGCACATGATATGTATACTGTTGAGCCCGATCACGTAACCTTAATTCACTCGCGCTTCACACCATCTACCAAGCCTGATCTCTCATGATATGCATTCTGTCGTGCTGATGGGCCAACTCATTTGACTCGTCGTGCTTCACGAATTGACTTGTCATGCAGCTCTCCGCACGGAGTTTCAGTGGAATCAGGCTTTAGATATGTCATGCACTCGCAGAGTTCGTGTGCCCGCCAACTTTACTTCCCACCCCCACCTAGTTTGTAAGTAAAAACAAGCAGTCGGCAAACTGGAACATTTGTTTATTTATGGTTTGATGATCGTGTTAATGTATATGCGCCATTACATTGTCTACACGTTTCTTCAGGATGTCTAGCGCCATTAGTAGAGCGAAGCGGGGCGTCATGGAGCCGGTCGTTTCCGCAGTGAAGTCGAATCGTTCCGGTTCCGGGTTGTATCGCACTATGTCACTTGGCTTGCCGCCTGCCTGAGTCGCAAGTTGTCCCGCTCGTCTTGTAGTGTCCGGAGTTATTCCTATTCTGCCCTTCAGAAACGGTTCTTCGTATTGCAGAAACCCATTGGTAACCTTCAACAGACCTTGGGAGTATACGGCCAAATCTTCCTTTGCGTCCTGTTCGAGAAGTGAATTGAGCTTTTCCAAAACCAGTTCCACGGCGGGTGGAACAATTCTGTACGAAACGGTGCACATGGGTGACCATTTGGCGTGGTCCTTTGCAATACCCTTTCGGGCAATGCAGCGTATGTCCAGGCGTTGAGAACTTGAAAGACGTGCAATGAGTATGCCGTTACCACCATCGGAATCTGCGCCGGTTTCTGCATCATCGCCAGAGTCGTGGACGGGCTTCACGTCATGACACCATTCTTCAGTTTCGAGATTTGTGCATACTATATCTTTGCTCGTTACGTTTCGAACAGCGGTGTCACCAGTGGCGTGCACTTGAATTTGGAACGATACGGAGCAGTATGCGCAATAATCTTCGCATTTTTCGCAGTCAAACCCGTAATCGAAGCGATCGACATTTTCGGAGTACAATGGGATCAGTCCGAGGCGATGGGCAATGTATTCGTCATGCAAGGCGGAAGTGTTTTCCTTGACGGTTACAAGATCGATTGCCATAGTGGGTACTTCCGCTATCATGGTTCTGCGAATTGCATTGGCCATGGATACATCTGTTCCGTTGAGCGAGAAATTCATGTAGCAGCGACTGCTTTCCTTGATATCCAAACCGGGATTTCTTCCAAACGGCATGGTAGATTGCTTTCTTGTGTCCAAAACGAAGGGTTTGCAATATGCAATATGAAAAGTCCTACGACACGCCTGATGTTTCGACAACCGACATGGACGAACGCGTTTCTTGAAGCCGAGTTAATTGACGGGTTTGCTTTTGTGTTAGTGTTGTTTGGCACAGAGGTTAGAACGAACGAACGAACGAAGAAGCTGCGTGGTAGTGTAATATTCAGATAGCTGTCAGGGATGGCGAATTATACTTGTGAATCAGATGCGAGCCCTTGTATCTTGGCGCTCGAAGAAAAGCGACCTGATTTGGTTCAAAACAAATAGCGTTACAAACTTGACGCACACCGTCGGTAAGGTAACTCCAGATGCATACAACGATACGGTATCTATCTGACAACGAAAGGACGGAGGCGCCTCCGCTGTGCCGTGATCCGTCTCGCTGTTGATTCAAAACGCCCGAAGTTCAGTTCGCCAGTGCACAACGAAAAGCTACCAAAGCTACCCGAGTCCGCCCGGGGCTATCCACCACATACTCGGATCAGCACACAGTACAGCCCAAATGTACGGACAACTTAAAAGTTGATGACGTCAATTTTTGGGAAAGTTAGCCACTTGGCGGCCTCCAATTCGAAGGCGGCCTTTCTTTTTAGACTAAGTAGCTCTCGACGAAACGAACAGCACGGAAAGAAGGTGTTGTCAGAACGGGCCGTTTTCGTAACATTTCGTCATCCGAGTTAGGGCATACACAGCTCACGACGGTGCCGTGGCGCCGCACCATACATAAGCCTCCGCGTACGTTCCTCCACCGTCGCCGTCGCCCACCTCCACTATCACCATGGGGAAGAAACCGTTCTCCGCCAAGCAGAAACGCCAGCAGCTCCGCCAGAAGAGGCTCGCCTCGACATCTCAGAACCATCCCTCCTCGCTCGTTCATCAGTCCAAGACCTCGCTCGCCACATCCAGCAGCAGCGTTCCGCCGCAGCACGCCCCGTCGCTCAACGCCACCCCGCGACGTGCGAGAGGCCGAGCCCCCCGCCAGAAGCACCAGCGCTATCGACTCCACCTCTCTGATAACCACGCGCAAAGCCAAACCCAAGACCGACAGCTCGCGTTTGCCCCGCTCGAGCCATGCACGCTGCCAGTCACTTCGGTGCCAGAAATCCGACCCAGCACCTTTCGCATGCCAAGGCGGCCTGCGTGGCGCTACGATGACAGCGTCCAACAGCTCGACATTCGCGAACGCAAAGCTCTTCAAAACTGGATCCAGTCCGTAGAAACCGACTCGTACTTTGAGCGTAACTTGGAGACGTGGCGTCAGTTATGGCGCGTCATTGAGCGCTCGGACGTTTTGGTTTTGGTGGCGGATATTCGCTTCCCGGCGCTTCACTTTGTACCGGACCTGTACAACTATTGCCGCGAGTTGGGCAAGGGCATGGTACTGGCGCTCAACAAATGCGACCTTGTGTCGAACCAACTTTTGCATGCGTGGCGCTCGTACTTTGAGCGTGTGTATCCGGAGCTGGCGATTGCAATGTTCAGTTCGTATCCGGATGCAAAGCTGCGTCCGGAGGACGCGAACTCGGAGCTGCTGAGCAAGCGTGAACGGCGGATGGCGCGCTCAAAGCTGTCTGCATGGGGGGCGGACCAACTGCTGGCTGCGATCAAATCGCTTGCGCTGGATGCACGACTTCGGGGGTACTTGGAGGAATGGCGCTCTCAGCTGGAGGAGTCGGACGACGAAGGCGCTACGTTTTGTGGTGCGAGTCGGCGCGCACGGAAGAGCGCATCGCGGCATATGAACCATGATGGCGACGGGTCGGGTGATGAGGGAGGGGCGCATGGGGGCAACGCTGGGGATGGGGAGGACACGACGCGGCACGACATGATCACCATTGGGTTTGTTGGACACCCGAATGCAGGCAAGTCGAGCCTTATCAACGGCATTTTCCAGAAGAAGGTTGTGAGCACCAGTCGCACACCAGGGCACACCAAGCACCTTCAAACCATTTTTCTGTGCGAGTCGGTGCGGCTGTGCGACTGTCCCGGGCTGGTGTTTGCTGGACGAGCGGCGCGGGAACTTCAGATTCTATCCGGAATGTTCCCGATCAGTCAAGTACGCGAGCCGTACTCGTCGGTGAAGTACCTTGCCGAGAGAGTTCCGCTGGTGGACATTCTCGGGTTGGAAGTGATAGTTCCGAAACTGGAGCAGTATGTGCAGGAGGAAGAGTATGTTTCGAACGGATGGACGGCGTGGAAGATGTGTGAGGCGTGGGCGATGAAGCGGGGGTTCCGGACGGCGAAGGCGGCGAGACTGGACGTTTTCAGAGCTGCCAACAGTATCTTGAGACTTGCGTTGGACGGGCGGATTGTTCTGGCAACGGTTCCCGAAGGATATAGTCCGGCGGTGGAGGAGGATGGGGAAGAGGACGCAGAGTGGGCGGTGGAGGTGGAAGGAAATTCGAAGGGCGTCGGTGAGGAGAGTATAAACGAATGTGCATGTGAGAGCGAGAGTGATGAGAGTGAGAGCGATAGCGATGTAAAGTTTGGTGGTGGGAGGAGTGATGGCAACGTTTTTCTGTTGCTGGGGAATGAACAATAGCGCGTGTGGTGCGGTTGGTTAGTGTTTGGACTAGATAGATTTGTGTTGTAGACGTTTAGTATATATAGTAAATGGGCTAGTGTGATGTGGTGTTTTGCGTAAGAAAACGAAAAAAAGGATTAGGTTTGTCACCGCAGAAACCGCAAGTGATCCCCGCCGCCACTCAGACTCGTGTTCCTACAGCCAGCCACTGCGCGGAATCAAGGTGTTCCAGTCATGGCCTCCCCCGGTACTTCCGACTTTGGGCAAGCGTCAAGCCACGCCTCCGCGCGGCATGTCGCAGGTACAGAGGCTTCCGCAGGGCAAGTCTTCTACGTGCACATGCGAGGGCTTCCAATTCAGCTGTGCCATCCACTAAACCACACCTCCGCTTGGATGACAACGGGACGCGACGCCCGCCGGTGGAGGATGCGCAGTTTCGGGCGGTATTTAAAGGTGACGGGTGTGCGGTGGGGGGTGTTGGTTGGAAGGTCGCGGGTTCGAAGCGCGGTGGGTGTGGGCGATTGCGATACGTGTACGTGTGCCGTGGTGTGACACGGCAAAAATTGAAAAATTGGCGGGGCTCTGTGCGCATGCATGCGTGTTGGTGTTGTGCTCAACAATGAGTTCGGACGGGGGTCGCAATACGTCATCGAAGAGCAGCGCGCTGTAGAAAGTAAAAAGGTTGACCAAGGTTAGCCTTACGAGCTTTCTCAAAGAAGATTAGTGCAGAGCTATGATAAATTACAACCAACGGTAGTTGTACGTGTACATAGCAACAGTATCGGCGCGAAATGAACGCATGAGTTGACGGGCGCTGGCGCTGTCGAAATGGAGATACGCAACCAGCACAACAGAGACGCACAGCCGTCGCGCAAACGCTTAGGAGCAGCAACCAACATACCAAGCGTATATCAAAGCTAAACTCATCAGCGGCACTACGGTTGTGTACTACCGAAAGCCACAGCGCACAGCAAAGGTGCCGACAGCGGAGCGCCTTCCCCGGCCGCGAAGCGCAAAGAAAGCTTACAATTTTCATAATTTGGTACAGGCGGCGGAGGAAGGACGTGGTCCACGCCTTACAGCGCGTGCGAAAGATATGTGGGCTGGCGATAACGGTCGTTGCGCCGCGCGTGTGCGCGTGCGGCCGTGCCGAAGGCGCGCGCCCTTCCACGTGTCCAAGTGCCCGGCGCGCAGCAGCGTGACTGCCGTTCGCAGCGCGTCAACTTCAAAAGCGTCCGTGCGCGCCCCCGCCTCCCCGCCACTGCCCCCCCCCCCCCCCCCTTGCCACCCGCTCCGCACGCACCCCCTCCCCCTCCACCGTTGGTGCTTCTTGGCTGCGCTTGTTTCTCTCCACCACCGCTCACCTTCGCGCCCGCGCCCGCTCCCACGTCCACTCATACCACCCGTTCTCCTCCCCGTACTTGTTCCCCCCCCTCCCCACCCACTTTTCCTTCCTCTTCCACTCTCTCTCCACTTCCCCCTCCCCCCGTCTCTCTAAAACAACAAACCAACTCCGCTTCGGCGATGTTCTCATGACGCTTCGTCGCCACTCCCCGACTAAGCACGAAGACACCTCTCCGCCGCAACCTGTACCCAACCCCCGAAAAAGACCCGCCTCAATGATATCCCCGAAACAACAACCGTCCGAGCTTGAGATGCTTATTCTACCCGAACCCGCCGTGTACGGCGCTCATCTGTCAAACCCCCCGTCGCCAAGCTGCAAGCGCCTACGCGCCACCGACAGCGACGCCAGCTCCTCCGTCAAGGACATGGACGAAGCCGAGCACTTTTCGCCCGACTCGGTACCGGCGCTCGTACATCAACTGCACAACCTGCTCAACTACGTGGCGAGAAAGCCCTCGCTGCACCACGCATCGGCCAGCTTTCTGCGCGACTCGCTTCGAACACTGCTGCTACAGAATGAAAAGGCGGCCGTGGACTCGCTCACCGCCGTGTCCAGAGCGCACAAGGCGGGCGTGGCAGCCGGTGTTTGCGAGCGCCAACAGCTGTTCGGCTTGCTGCCGGATGAGATTACTAAACATATCTTCAGCTTCCTGGACGGGCCCAATCTGGCTATCTGCCGCGAAGTTTGCTCCAAATGGAACGCGTTTGCGAGCTGCGAAAAGCAATGGAAGACGCTTGTGACGCGCAAGTGGCGCTCGTTGGAAACGGACGTTGACGCGTGGAAGCTGATTGATAGCAGCGTGGACGTGAACGCTCCGAACCGATGGAGAATGATCTACCCCAAGGCGTCGGCCATCCCCAAGTGGAGGTGCCGGCTGCAGAAGACCGGGCGCTTCATGTGCAACCTTGTGGCGCACCAGATTAGAGGCGCGCCTATTGGTGACGCCGGGTTGCCGGATGTGCTGGTGGTGGAACGACGCTTTAACTTGCAGCATCTGCAAGCGTTTGTGATGAGCGAGGCTTCGGTGCTGTACTTTGAGCCGGAATCGGAGCAGGATCGCGGCGGGTATGAGGACTTTATTGAATACCTTATCAAGCGCACTCGTGCTGGTCTGGCGCTTGATGACCAGCAGCGGTTCATCTTTATCCCGCCGTGCGAGTATACGCGTACGCATGTCAAGTACGAGGGACGGAGTTTACTTGGAGTTGTTCAGATGGCTTATCCTCCATGAAGATGTATTAGAGGTTTTTGTTTGTAGGTTTATATGTGTTGTGCTTTTTGTTTTCTTACTCTGATTGGCAAACGAAATTTGTTTTTTGTTGTGGCGATATAGGTTTTTTTTTTTTTTTTTTTTTTTGTAGCTGGATGGAATGTAAACGATGGTTTCATGACGAAGTGCTGGAAACGTGTTACAACGGCTTGCAAGTGCGGCAGCTTCCACGACGGGGGGGGCGTGCGCAGGTGCTGTCTGTTGGCTGCCGTTGAGTTGTTTGACTGGCGCATGTGGCAACGCGTTGTTTGTTTCTTCACACTGCGTGGTGGAAATGAAGCGCCGCCGCAGGGTATGTACCTTTTTACATACAGTTGTGAGAACACGTACAAGTCCGTCACGAAGAACGGACGATTGACGTACTGCTTTTGCGCTGGCGCTGACAATACCTCTACTGACAGACTCTAGTATCCCTATTTAAGAAAACCCAAATCCCCCTGGAGCGCTAGCTAGCTACACTAGACAGGCTCCCGGCACATTCCTGTGCCGACTGTGTTTGCTCGTCATAGAGGTCCCGCTACACTGCGCTACCATGAACTTGTCACATTGAACAGAAGCGCATGCGACAACAGTACCGCCGCATGTCCCTGCTTGCACGTCGCCAAAAGTTACTTGCGCCAGCGGCCGCTTCTGGCCGCATGCCGCGCGAACCGCCACTAAGTAACCGCGTTGGCCGCTTTGCCACATTGGCCACGTGCACCAATCATGACGATGCGCGGCGTGGCCTGCCACATTGCGCGCTCTCATTGGCTCGCCACCCGCCGCTTCATATACGCCTCCGCAGCTCGTGCGTCCGCTCCCACTCCGCGCGTGTGAACGGCTGACGGCTGCCGAGCTGTGCCGTGCCACCCCCTGGCTTCCCCTCGTCGCGCGATAACTCCCCCACCCACATGAAAGACCCCGTCGAACAGTGGCTTCCGACCGCATTCGCCGTGCTGCAGCAACAATGGGCGTACGACTTCCTCTTCTCAGATGACGAGCCACTCCTGCACAACGCCCTCGTCCACGGCGACAGGGTGGCTGGCACATTTCAACTTCACACAGATCCCACGTTGCCGCTGTCCTCCCCCTGCGACCTTGCGGAAGAAGGCTCCATGCTGTTCCTCTCCGCTTTCAATCGCGATGTGTACACGGCCGGATACGAAGTCACCCACCGCGCCAAGAGCGCGCAGGCCATGAATACCAACCACCGCTACATATCACGAGTCATTCGTGACGACGCCGCGGCCGCGCTCTTCACCGTGGCCAGACATGACCACCTTCAATTGACTGAGATCACCTTTTGTCGACCTCAAACGCCTGGCTATCGATTTCAGGCCATGCTTATGTTCCGTACCGATGCGTTCAATGACATGCTGCGAAAATGTCCAACCCGCTTTGACGCGCGCGCCGCGCGCGATGCTCTGGTGCTGAGTTTCTGCACGTCCGAGTGGCGCCAGTGCCCGCTGTGCGCCAGTTTCGACTCACAGATGTGCGGATGCGCGCTGCAGAACCGCTTGAAACACGACGCCCTTGACCGCCTCCATGATTACCACAGCCTTCTTATACACTCGGGAGCGTTCAACGGTGTTGTCAACATCAGCATGTATGCGCAGCCTGGCGCGCCGCCGTTCATCCAAAAGAGCGCTCGCGCGCGCTCTTTCATAGGCGTCAACAGTGATGAGAACAAACAACATTCTCTTGCCGCGTGGGCTATGCAACATGTGTCGCAGAACAGGCCGTTCAATCTGCTTCGTTTGAGTGCGCCGCATGTGGTTCACGTTCCGCCTGCAGCGGAGCAGAATGAAGAGCGCATGTGTGCGAGTACGACTCACGTCAGTTTGGATCTAGATGATCCGCTTTCTTTCCTGGATCACGTTGATATGTCTGTGATTGCGCATGCAGGCGGCGACATTGCGCAGCAACTTGGGCTGGGTGAAGCGTCGAAGCACGTGCAGGACGGTGCACTTTTTGACGACGACGCACTGAATGACAGTGAGCACGGCCCTTCGTTGCAGCTGCTGCACGGTAGTGATGTGAATGCTGTATCTTTCTTATCGACAGGTGATGAGCTTGTTGAACCAGTGGTGTGCATTGAGCCTCCACGAGGCAGCAGCGAGATGGCAGCTTCCACCTGCTTGGAGCACATGGCACGTGCAGGTACGAATGACGTTGATGCACAACAAGTTGCGACGTCATCAAATTGGACAAGGCAAGCAAGCGACACGCCGCCCAGTACGGAGGATACAGTGCAGAGTGAACGTGCGCAAGTGGCTCATCAGGTGGATGTGCCGTTGGTACGGCGCGCGCTACACGTACAAGCTGCAAGTTACTGCGATGGGACGGCGACGGCGAGCGGAGCGTGTGTGGATGGTGCAAGTAGGGCGGTTAGTATAGCGCCTGCGATGGATGGGCGGGTTGAAGACAAACTTCACATGCTTGATGCCAATCAAGTGAAGGCTGAACGGCGAAAGGCGCGAAATCGCGCCAGCGCACAGCGCAGTAACCTGAAGAAGAAAGTGGCGGTGCAGAAGATGAAGGACGAACTGTCGGCTCTTTCTGAGCAGGAGGGTAAGCTCCGACAACGCGAGCGACAATTACGCGAGGAGAATATGAAACTGAGGTCGGCTATACCGCGGTAAGGCGCGCGCCGTTCTGTAAAATGTAAAGCTTTAGGCACAGACGGGCGGCTGCGAAGGTAGTACGTCAAAACTTTTTATATGGCGGACTCGACGCGTGGCCGGCGCTAGCGCCGGTGCACGTGGGCGGGGCACTGGTGCGTGATTGCACCACGTGCACATCGCTCTGCGCGATGGCAATTCATGTCACTACAGTTTGCACCGACACGCAAATACGTGCACGTGAGCTCCGAATAATCGGATGCATAATCGCTACTGTAGAATCCGACCCTTCCGGACCAACGGATACCTACCGGATACTATATACAGGCAAGCAGTCTCTCCTTCCTTAAGCAATAAACTTCCAGACACTATATACATTTCGCGCGCCACTCGCCCGCTACCGCTGAATCCAGCAACAATTCACACGGCGTGCGCTGAACCAGCTTGTCCGCACCCGCCAATCAGCGCTCACCAGCGCAACAGCGTACGGAGCGCAACAAGGGCGGCGCGCTGATTGGCCGTATCTCCCCGTTGCGCGCTGCCGTTTGTGCACGAGATGCATGCCGCAGTCCGTCACCACCGCTGTCACTTGCCATTGCCGCATTTCTCATGTTCTGCCCTAAAGTATTTTACTGCCCACTGCCTGCTGCGTCTCCCTCCGCCGTTGTCATCCGCCCTCGCTACATAACTTTCCTCGTTGTCCGCCGCTCCCCGCCCCCCTTGTGTCATGAAAGAAACCGCCGACCACTCTCTTCGCCGCGTTCTCAAATGTCTGCAACATGACTGGATCCATGACTTTGTCTTCCATAACCAGGACCAGTTACTGTACCAGTCGCTTGTTCAAAATGTGCATCTTCTCGGACAGTACACCGTTCAAACCTCATCCGAACTGCCCATAGCCTCGGTCGCCGACGTCAACGAACGCGGCGCCATGCTGTTCGTCTGCGCCGATACAAAAGGAGCGCTCACAACCGGTTTCGAAATCATGCATCGCGAACAAACCGCCTCCAAAGTTTTGTTACACGATCGCTACATCACCCGCATCGTTCGCGATGATGATCTCGGTATCTTACTTTCCATTGCGCAGCTGCCCGGTCTGCCGCTCATCGAGGTGTCGTACTGCGCACTCGTCACCCCGGGCTTTCGAGAACATGCCTTCATTCTATTTCACACCGATCAGTTTCGCGAAATGCTCAACAAGTACCCCGATCGCTTCGACCACGACGCCGCGAAGCGCGCAATGCAGTACCGCTTCTTCGCGTCCGAGTGGCGTAACTGTCCAAACTGCGCAAGTAAAAACTCGCATAACTGTGGGTGCTTGCTCAATCTCACGCGAAAGAGCTCTCCATTTGACCTTGCTCGCGAAATAACAAATCTGTCAGCACATGGCGGTGCGTACGATGGTATTGCAAACATTACATCCGCTTTTATTGCGCCTAGTGGACAGCCTTTGCACTCCAAGGTATGTCGAATGCGTTCTGAAGTGAAGGCTCTCAGCGACGAGGCTCAACGCGTGAAAATGAGTCAATGGGCTTTGAGCACGTTGAGTAATCGCAACCCAGTCAGTCTTACGAGAATGCGCGTGGCTGGGGACGACTGTGATAGCGTGCAATCAATTGTGCAACATGGTGTGTTGGATGAGTGTACTAGTAGATTTAGCTTAGACTTGGGCGACCCGGTTGGTGCGATTGATGACTTTTTGGGCGCTGTGCGCGGGGAGCTGGACTTGAATGCGCTTCGAGTGAGTGGGATTTTGGACGAACTGGAAAAGATTGAAGACAGTGCGACGCAGTCGAAACGAAGGGATCGTGCTGCGATTTGTTGGGCGGATGTGATGGGGACTGATGCTGGTGGCACTGCACTGCTGAATATTGAAGACGAAGATGTGAACTCGTCGATTTCGTCACTAGTTGATCGTGCACTTGCAAACGACGGCGCAGGTGAGCAACAAAGGTGCACCGAAAGCATGTATGTGATGTTCGCTCAAGGGATGATGCAATCGGGTGGGGCAAACGTACGTTCGGCAGCTACAGCGCAATGCACTGTGGCGAGCAACGTGCGATCGAATGCAATGCATGCGGAAGAGGCTGTTGCTAGGGCTTTGAGCATTGCGCCGACGGGCGGGGCGGGTATGGGAATTGATACGTTGGAAGTACTAACTGGGAATGAAAATGGGACGAACAGTGTACGTGTGGAGACTGGAGAGGTGAACGTGCGGAGCTGTAGCAGGAAGGGTAGTTGCACAAGTCCGGTACGAATTGCACCCGCGAGGAGTGCAGAGAGCGGCGAGTCGGAAAAGGTGGACGCGAGGGCGGTGAAACTGGAACTGAGAAAAGCGCGGAATCGGGCAAGTGCACAGAGAAGTAACCTGAAGAAGAAGATGGCGTTGCAGAAACTGAAGGACGACTTGTCCAGCATGAGTCAACGCGAGCAGCAACTGCGCGAGAGGGAACGACTCCTGCGGCAGGAAAACCTCAAACTACGAGCGGCGGTGTGCCTGTAGAAAAGGTCGCGTGCCTCCCCATTTTGGTGCGGGGGAGGAATCACTTGTGAAGTGTTGTTGCCATGTACGCAGCCTTTCGACACCGGTGCAGTTCCGTAAATTCGGCCAGCGCGTTTTTCGGTTATTTTAACGAGCGAACTCACCGCGCGAGCGCAGCGCTGCCTGCCATGATGGAGTGGCACGTGTGCGCGCGACGCTCATTGGCGGTTGCCAAGTTACACGGGCCGTGTGCGCCAATCATAAGTGCCATGCTGAAAGCCCCAAGTCGCACTGTGTGCCGTTTCATGGCGCTGAGCGCCGCCCCCTCCGCAGCGCCCGCCCGGCAGCGACGTCAGCCCCTGCTGTAAATATCTGCGTTACACTTCCACTCCCAACTAAAAGGGGGTCCGGCCCCGTGCTCTCCGCGCGTCTCTGCTTCCGCTTTTCCGCGCCCTCCGCCGTCCGTCATCATCTCCTCTTCTCCGCCTTCATCTTCGTCACATTTTCGCGTGCGCAGCTTTCCCTCTCCCATGCACCCGCCCATTACCCCGGTACCCGTGCCGCTGCCAGACCTCGCCCATCTGTTCACCATTCTCAACCATGACTGGGTTTGGGACTTCATGTTCGAGTCCGACGCTCACGCTCTCGAAATGCTCACCTTTGCCGCCTCCGACAAAGGCACCACTCTTTTCGACCTCTCCATTCAAACAGAGGACACCTCCGATGCCTACGCTAACTCCTTCGCCGTTCACGAACGACACCGCGCTCTCATTTTGCCTTCATTCTCCAACGGAGCCATCTCGGTAGGCTTCGGCGTCGCAGACCGTATTACCTCCTCCACCACCTTCGCTTGCAAACAACGTTACGTCGGTAAAATTGCACGCGATGACTCTACTGGTTCCATCTTCTTCATTGCCATCGATCCCTCGCTCAACCTTGTCGAGATCACCACGTACTCCCTGTTTAGTCCCACCTGTCGCGCCCATACTTTTTCGCTCTACCACCAACACAAGTTCATGCTTGCCTTGAGAAACTGTCGCCACACATCCTTCTCCAACGAAGCGGTGGGCCCATCGCTCATCTACTTTTACGAAGCCATTGAAACCCGCCCATGCCGCGCCTGCAATACCACCGACGCCCCCGCGTGCTCCTGCTCCATCGCTTTCATCCAGAAGAAACATCCGCTCGACTCCGTCGCTGAGATAAGCAACATGGCCTGTTACACAGGCGATTTCAGGGGTACAGCAAGGCTTTCCTTACACTCAAACAACGCCACTATGTTTTCTTCAAACTACACCTCATCCTCCTCCCTCAGCTTTCTACAGGACTACGAAAAGCAACGCGAAATGATCGAATGGGCACTCAAGACCCTCTCCGAACATCACCAAGTCAATCCGCTCAAGCTTATCATGGCTGAAGCAGCCGCCATGAGATCTCGTTTCGTCACTGCTACAGACACCTTCTTGCTTTCCTCTATTACCGAATCCATCTTGTCCAGGCCCATTCGCTTTGACGATTCTGCCAATGAAACGCTCCAACGCGAACAAGCCGATATGGCCAGTTCCTCCCCTGTGCTCATCGCTCCTATGCATTCTATGAATGATATAGAACCAAGCACGGGTATGAACGCTGGGTTTGGTACTGCACTGGCACATCTTGCTGCCCTGTCCACGGACCCTCAAGTACGACATGCGATGAATACGTACCTTACTGCAAATTCCAACAACCTTCTTTGCGATAGCACGGAGTCCATTTCTATAGACCAAATTCTGCAACCCCAACCGCCGTTGCAAGCGGTGGAGATGATGTCGCCGATCACAGGCAATGACTCATGTTCATCGCAAAGTGCTAACGAACGGCCATCGACTGCAAATCGTACACTTCCCGTGCTGGCGCCAGCTCCAGTCGTTCAAAGCCCATCTTCCTTTGGAGCTGAGGCGACGAAAAATCAAATCGATGAAGATAGAAGACGGCGATTGGAATTGCGGAAAGCTAGAAATAGAGAAAGTGCGCAGCGAAGTAACCTTAAGAAGAAGCTTCAGATGCAGAAATTGAAGAATGAACTTGCTGAAGCAGCAAAACACGAGGCTGGTCTCCGAGCACAGGAAAAATCGCTGCGGGAGGAAAATATGCGGTTGAGAACAGCGGTCATGAGATGAGTTTGTACATTGCAAGACCGGCCTGTCTTTCTTACATGAGTGCCACAATTAGCATTGGAAGCTCTTTTTTTGCAGTAGTGAGCGGCGTTGAATTATAATGTCGTTGCGAGCAGGGCATTTTGTTCACAAGATCCACACATGAACGCCATCGCCGCATGGCGTACACAAGAACGGTGGACCTGTTCACGTTTCTCTGCATTGGATTCATAGCTACGGGGTGGTGAAACTGAAAGGCGAGTATTTCGCCTTGATGGGTTTCACTTGCGTGACTACTCGAGTCAGGGGTTATAGAGTTTCCACTCTTAGTTTCTCCGTTCGGTAAGTAAACTCGCTTATTCTCTGATCCTAAAGTGGGAGCATATTTGCTTCTTTGAGAGCTTTGTACGACAGACCAGTAAGAAAAGAGCATGTATGCTCAAACGACGGGTAGAAGAACGCACGAGATTACTGAAGGAGCAAGACTCATTGAATTGGTGCGGGGCACCTGCGTTAGTGGTTTCATCGACTAGTAGAGCTACACACATTTTGTTCTGGCTATCGCAAGACTGGAACTGAGAGTGTGAGGAAACTGTACGCAGAATGAAGCGGATAGGAGGCAAATGCTGAATGCACAAAATGATGTGTGCAAGACGTGCGGCATTCGAGGCGCTCTAGTGGCGGGTGCTTGGGGCTCTCGCTTTGTGGCACACTTGCTGGCGCCGTACCAACGGTAACCCCTACCCAATCCTGAAGGGTGCACAGTCCACAATATTGATGGAGTTTGTCATGCTTCACCTTCGTGCATGCGTGTGATGTACGTGCATCAAAATAACGTCGACGGTGCGAATACAAGATAGGTTGAGAGCACGAAAACAGAACGGTGGTCACGCAATGGAGAGGAGCACGACGGTAAAATGGCGCTTAAGCAGTGTTGCGCACATCGCGGCTCTAGTTTTATTTCGGGTGTGCATATGATAGGAAGTTGCCGCTGGGAACTTTTTTAATACCGGCAGGGGTGAATGCTTAGGCAGTTCTGGAGACAGCAATGTGAATGGTTGGGGATATGACGTGGTTTCAGTTGGAGGCAGAGGCAACTGTTTGCGAGGGAGGAGGTTGTGAGCTGATCGAAAAAAGGACGTTGCAGAGCATCCCGTGGGTGGATGAAACGAGGAATGGGTTCCGCCTCCTGTTGTCTCGTGAGCGAGGCTGTATGCGTGAAGCGTGTTGGGGATGAAGGCGCCTCGCATGTGACGTGGAAAGAGGCGATGTGCATGTAGCGGGAGGTTTGCGGTGACGGAGGGTGGGACGTCGAATGACGTTTCCGTTTTTATTCCGATAAGCGCCATTCGTTAGGCGACGCGATGCTCCTGGAACGACAGGGTTGCATATGTGTTCCCCCAAGTGCTCTGTAAAGAGCGTTACGGATGAAGAGTGGCGAAGGATGTCCGTGCGCTGCTCCAGCACGGAAACGTGCCGATGCGGGAGTCTTGGGAGGTGTTGAGAGAGGTTGCTAGGCTGGCAAAGATGGATGATGCGGTGGAGTCAGCGAGAAGTCGGAAGGGCGGACTGGCGGCTGGGGCGAGAACAAGGGCGGGCGACGGGCAGAGTGAGGGCTGTCTCGGCGGCGAAGGTTGCGTACGGAGGCGCGCTTTCCCTTTTTCTGCTGTTTTCCTTCTTCGGCTAGGGCCAACGGGGACTGGGGGTATGGCTCAGCGCGCGCGTGTGCAATGGGGACGCATATGCAGGAAGACATATGAGGGCAGGTGGTGCAGGAAGGAAGAAAGTCGGAAGCGGCGAACTGGAGGATTGAGAGCAGGTCCACGTCAGATGCAAAGGGGGGGGTACGGACGAGGGGGGCGGGGGAAGGAGACGCCCGGGACTATGAAGAAACGGCGCACAGCTCGTGAGCGCATGATGGAGACTCCTATTTGATCAGCGGACTGGTTTCTCCACGGAGACGGGCAGGGAAGGAAGGCACCGAACCACGGAGCGCAACATGGACGGAGCGTTGCTTTGCTGTCACGGCGCGTTTAACCGACGCTGTGGCAGCCGCATGCAAGCGTGTCGCATGTGCCAGCGCAGCACGTCGCTTTTCGCGAACCGAAAAAAATGTCGTCAAACGAAAGCCACTCGAGACACGCCGCCGTCTTTCGCTCTGCGAGCCGAATCAATGCAAACGCGACGTGCTGTGGTTCTCTCCCCCGTCCACTTTCATTCGCCACCGAAACAACGCATTTCCCCCTCCATTCCACACCACTTCGTCCTTCTACCTCGTCAGATGCTCTTTGCACATGTACCGCTGTTCTTCGTGGGTTACCACCCCCACCCCCACACTCCCTTAGATCTAGCGACGCCTTCTTCGACATTGCTCCGCTCCTTACTCCTCTGTCCCGTCTTACACATTTAAGTAAACCCCCCGCGTCATCTTCCTTTTCGTCTTCCCTCCCCTTCTCCTGAAACCCCTCTCCGCCACCACCAGCCCTTCTTCCCCTCACCCCACAGCAACAACAACCACACTGGCTTACTCCCCAACTACCGCGCCTTACCCCATATCAACCAGCTTCATGTCGACCGCCCAACTGCTGCTTCCTACAGCAGAAGACGTTCAAGCTCTCGCCGCACTAGCACTAAACCCAGAGGTAACTCCCTGCGAGGCTCTCCTCTCGCTCCAGGGCGTTCTTGATTTCATTTCAGATTCCGACATCTTCAAATTCCTCTTCACCGAGGATCCCGTCCACATTCCCCACATCGCCATGCCAGATCTTTCCTCCAAATCCATCGCTGGCAACTTCACCAAAACCCGCGTCGAACCAGGAAACACCACTGTAGATTCTCTCTCCTGTCACGCCTCCGGCTCCTACATTCTCGTCCCCGCCTTCACGGTAAACCACACCACTTACGGTTTCGGCATTCACATGTTCGTCGACACTTCTGCAAACCGCACGCCAACCTCACCGCCTTCACCGCTGTTTCACACCGCCGAATCCCGCTTCGTAAAGAACGAATCCTCTGGTATTCTACTCAAGGTTCTTGATTCTGACCAGTCTGGTTTCATCACCGTCGAGTACTCTTGCATGTCTTCTTACACCCGCATTCTACGCTCTGCTGCAACTTTTTACAGGAACAAGTTCCGCTCTGTGCTTCGTTCCGGCAGACTTGACATGCCTCGCGTCCTGTCCTGCATTTCAGAGTTTCAGACCGCTAATCAGTATCGTAGATGCCCCATTTGCACCCGCGGTCACCGTTCTTGCCACTGCACTCTACGAGCAACTGAACCGCGTCACCCGTTTGACACCATCGCTTTCCTCAAGAACATGTCCATGCGCTTTGGCAAGTTTGAAGGAGTCGGTGGTGTTACCAGTTACGTCAACGGCAAAGATAGGAGAAAGGCGCTTCTTGGTTGCCGTTACATTGTTGACGGAAAGCTCAACCTCTCAAAAGTGGAACAGATGAGGTCCTTGGTCATTGAGAAGCATCTCAACAAGGCAAATCCGCTCAATTTCTTCGTTTCACCAGACATGTCCGATCAATTGCCAACCTCATCTACCTTTGCACCCACCGACACGAGAGCTCCCTCCGATATCTTGTCCGAACTCCTGCTCAAGGAAGATGAGAAGAAAGTTTCCATGGCTTTGGAAAACCACGATCATGCCCTCTACCTCTGGGACGGAAATCAAACATGTTCTGACCACTCCAGTCCTCCAACGCTCACCCAACAGTCCTTCTTTCCCATGGCCAATGATTTGAGCCTTCTTATTCCATCGACACAACCTTACACTTCAACTGCCATGCAACATTCACAACTCCAGACTTCGTCTACTGGCTTCGATCAAGTTGATTCCCTGGTTTCAACCCCGAACAACAATGACACAGACGGAATCAACACCACCACCAGCAACCCTGATGAACTGCTTCGTCTTCAAAAGTTGGAGAAGCGAAAGGCCAGGAATCGCGCGTCTGCCATGAGGAGCCATCTGAAGAAGAAGGCTTTCATTGACAGCTTGAAGCAAGAACTTCACAGAAATCATGACAGCATACTTCACCTTAGATCACGGGAAATGATGCTCAGGAAGGAGAATTTACGATTACGAAAGCTTTTAAGTGGTGAATGACAAAGCCTGAAGAATGGAGGGTTTTGTACACATGGTGCTATTCTCCGCCTTCTTAGTGATGCGTTGTTTGAAGACATTTAACCAACGTTCTTTTTTGTTGATTCCTCTTTTCTGCTTCGTTCTGGCTTTCTGGCCCATATCGCCAGTACTGCAGTAGGCGACGGGAGAGGCATACAAACCTTGGACGTCTTGTACATATCAAGTCCTCGCTCCACAATCGGTGCTTTCCTTCCTACTGATATTGGTATATTGTATATATGCTTTGGGACAAATGTCGCGTTTCTCCCATTACTGTTTCGGAAGAGTTAGGTTAGCGCATGAGTAAATATTACAATTGCTTTGCTTTGAACATTTGACTTGTCCCTGAAGGTTTGCTGAGGTGTGTGTTTCTGCGAAGTTCGTAAGAGAGAGAGGGCATTTTGTTTTGATCCTAGGCGGTAAGCCGCAGGCAACGTGCCGAGCGCGAATGACATAATCAACCAAGATCTACACATACGTTGTATAGTGTTATGTTTCTGCCCTGTAAGGTTTCATCGTCGCCAAACCGGATGGATCCGCGATTAGAACTATAATGAAACTGTTCTCTAAGAAAGTGTGGACCTGCCCTTCGAGTTCTAAACCTGTTACCGCGCTTCTAGAATCTGGAACTGGTGCGGCCCGCATATGCATGCACACGTTATAGGCACATGACATCTGGCTCAGTCTGACCCGTTCAGGCGTCACAGTTGAACGGTCTTCGAAGCTGTGTTCATGATGGCTGCGGTCTAATAATAGAAGCCATGATCGGTGTATGTGTGCATGGAAGGTCCTTAATGAGCTTCCTATGCGTCGGAGTAGACAAGGGTTATTAACTTCTTCTTTATTTTGGGTTCAATATGTCTGATTACGGCATATTGATAGAGGCTTTTTTCCTTTTTATGAGAAAAACCTCTCTCTCCTAAGAAAGGCTAACACTTTCTGTGGCCACTGGCGGACTATCTCCGCCAAAGTCTTGTGGGAGCTCACTACAAGTATCGCTGGACAAGCTCGCATCAGTGTCTGGCCGGACACTTTTGTAGCCCAGTCGTCTCACAGGTTATGGGCCCAGCGCAACCACTTCAACCAAGACGCAACCCACCAAGAACATCAAGAAACCGACTACCGCAGCGGTATAGAAACAACGACACACATTCTACACCAGCACGACAAACAAAAGCGCGAAACACACCACACAATACGCAGCTCCATCGAAATATGTCCCAAGTACCCACAAACAACCCACAAGCAATCCAATCGTTAACTACTCCCAACACACCTGAATTCTTGTCACCGCAGCAAACAATACCCCTCCAAGAGCCTGTATTGCCTTCTGCTATTCCCAACATGCAAATAGAGGACCAAACTCACTCCAAACATTTCACTCAATATCTACCAAGACTTACGGATGACGGCAGCAATGTCCACAAATGGAAAATTGCCATTGAAGATTTTGCCATCATGCACGACATGGAATATTTACTGGCCCCGGAACACAACATACCGTCCTCATCTGATCAATCTTATCCCAAATATCGGAAACACAGAGCCACATTACGCAATGCGCTCATGAACAGTCTTCCAGATGACTTCGATTTCCCAATGGATATAGATTCTTCCACCGAACCCCATCAAATCATCACTGTCGTGCGCTCCCGATTTGAATGTACTACAACTGCAGACCACCAGCTTCTACGACAAGAAGCTGAAGCAACTACTTTGGACCCCAACACTACAATACAGGATTACGTCCGCAAGCACAGAACCATTAGAACGAAAATGATCTCTGCAAAATTCCCGAACGCCAGTCTCGAAGCCACTACACTTGATTACATGATCCGAGGCATTAGCGCCAACCCCCATTTTCAAACAATTGTTGACACCTGGTATGACTCTAACAGCGTTCCATCGACCATAACTGAGTTCGAAAAGCGCCTTCGCACAGCTGAAGCCCGCTTACAGACCAAGTCAACAACTGCCACGCCACAAACCTCAACAGAGCCCCGCGAAACGCGCTTCCGTTATCCGAGGGGGCGTAGAGGTGGCCGTGGCCGAGGCGGACGTGGTCGAGGCCGTTTTTACCAGCCCCCCTGGCCCACTTGGCCAACCCCAACACCAGGCTGCTACCCTCCATACGTGCCAACCCCCTACCCCGTACCTTACAATTATGCGCAACCAACCGCTAACGTGCTTTCTGCTGTTCCACCTCAACACCCCACGCAGCCACACCACAACTATCTGCATCTCCCATCCGTCCAACGAAACTCCATACGCCGTACTCGTAAACCAACCATGGCCAACCAAATCTCCACGGAACATGACCATCCCGCTCCCTATCCCATAGACCATGAAGAGAATGAAGATGACAGTACGTTTGCCCTCGATTCTGCGGCACATCCAACGCACGTATCTCGCCCGACGTCGTCCATGGCCCCCCTCGCCATACCCATTCCTACTCAAACCGCCACTGACACCACATCTTGCTCCACCCACTATGGCACTGCACAGGTGACCACTAACCTCGGCCATCTGTTCCATGTATCAGCTGTGGCCAATTCCGACCTCAAAAGACCGCTCCTGTCTGTCCACGACACTGCTCGCCAATGGGGTCAGGTCTCTTTTACCAAAAAAAAGGCATATATTATCAATACCCTACATCCCCACCTTCCATCATGCATCGGCACGGCTAGCTTTTGTAAAGGTCTCTACCTCCTTGACCCCGCCAAATCGAAAACCACAATCGCACGAACTGCACGCACTATTCCCCGCCAATCCAACAAATCTAAGTGGTCACCACCCACACAAGACATTCGTGCCACTACTTCCATCAACACCATACCCACGAAGTCGGACACGGATAACTCTAACCCCTCACATAGTACTATACCTGAAACTTTACCACTGCTACCTTCTGCCTTCCCAGTTCGTGACTCCACGATCATAGGCCACGACAGTTCTCCAACCCCCGTCCACAAATCGAAACAACAAGCGCATGACTTTCACAAATACCATCTCATATTCAACCATGTATCCCCAGTCACCCTTCAAAAGATGGCAAAGCGTAACCTCATCGACGGGCTACCACGTACCCTCAAATCCACCCCACCACACATCACCTGTCACCCCTGCCGCACAGCGAAACAGAAAACTTCCCCATTCCTGCGTACTCAACATTCCCGCTCTGTTGGAGCTGCCTTGAGCAGTGATATTTGTGGCCCATTTCGCCCACCATCTCGACAGGGCAATCGCCTCTTCCTAACGTTCATTGACATGAAATCCCGCTACCTCATCCTTGTCTTTATCCCGAACAGACAACACATCTCCAAATGTATCTGTAGTGCAATACATTCCCGCGTACGGGCGATGGTGAAACTCATATCTGAGGTGTACTCGGTGTGGTGCGATGAAGCGGGATGCATGAATTTTAGCCCCCGTTTACCGGGCTAATTAGCGGTCTGGTTACCCAGGGTGGTTATGGGAACATTCATATTTTGTGGTACTTGCCTGGCAAGGGTGGTGGACACGTGGCTACAGCCCCGGCCAGGAGGCCCAAAACGGCTACTTGTTTTAGTATAGTTTAGGGGTTAATTTTACTTAGGCTAGTGCACTACCTACTGTACTGCACTGAGCTAGTACTTGAGCGTCGGCCGCACGGCGGCGAGCTCACCAAGAAAAGTAACAAGAGTTCGGCTCTGACTCTATTCGCCATGCGAAGTGTCTAACTCCTCGCGGAGGTACACCGCTTGCCCGATAGTTTCACCCGACTCGCACCACCGAGGAGACCGTGCTCGTCGTACCCAGTGGGTTGTGACCACTCGTGGTATTCGTTGTTGTCGTGTGACCGCCCGTACAGGCCCTATCTCCGCCCCAGTTTTGGGTATTGATATTACCGACGTGTGTCGTGAGACCGTGAGACCATCCCTTCCCCTCATATCCCCTAACCGCCGCGCGGTGCGTGTTTGTGTGTGTGTATCGGCACCCCCCTCCGGGGTCTGTTCCGCTTTCCGCACGCCCCCGTCGGGTGGTCCCCTTTCCCTCTTTTGTTCCCCTGTTCGCAGGCTACTTCCGGACCAGCCGTGGTTCCGACCCGTTCTAACCCCTAAACCTCCGAGGTACATCCAGGCTCCCGACGGAGTTACACCCGTCATACGGGACACGGAGGGCTCTACCCAGCTGGGCCTACCTCTCCAAGAGAGCAAGGCTTCGAGCTGCCTTGGGTGCCTTTCCCACACCGGGATTGCACCACAAGTGGTCTCCCGACCTAGAACGGGTTTGGCTTTCAATCCGGCCTGTCGGAAGTCCGCTTCCCCTTTTCCCTTTTATCCCTTTTTGCTCATTCGTTGAGATTCCCTAGCCGTGGGACTGGTGAAGTAAGCCGTGGACGGCTATCTGCAGTATGCTACCCACAGCTCCGAGTTCCCCAGGAATGGTCCGCAACGGAACGCCGCAGCGGCGAGATCACGAAGGTCCGTTCCGGAACAACTACTTACCAATGCCGTCGGTCTGGAATCCCAAGGAATCCCATCGGCAACCTCGGTGCCTCGAGCCGTGACAGCTGTGGCCACTACGCCACCTCCGGTGGTCGAAACGCCGTCGGCTGTCCCCCCGAGACCCGGGTCGCCTAAGTACCATCTCCTCGAGTCGAGAATCGACATTGCCAATGTGGCCCACGCCTCCCTCTCGCAGCAAGTTACCGAGTTGGAACGGCGATGGAGTGACTCCCTGGCTCGGGATTATTCGGGAGATATTCGTCTCCTGAGAGCTGATGTAAATTCCATTCTGGAGTGTCTGGGTACTCCGGCTGCCTTCGTAGAAGGATATCGGGAGTTCGTGGAGGAAGTTAAAACCCATATGATGCGGGTAACCGGACGTATGGACACGCTGGAAGCGTTGCTCAGAGAAGACCTGAACGCTCCGAGACAGGAGGAAGTGAAGGTCATCTCAACCCAACACCGCTCCAGTCACCTCCCCCGTCACCCTGGAAAGAGAGTTCATCGTTATGAAGTTTCGCCAAGTTCTGACTCGGAAACAAGTTCGAGTAGCTCGTCTTCGAGATCATCGCGTGAAGGGAGAGGCCGCCGTCGCGGAGAAGAACCTAGTTCGAGGGCTACCTACACCTCCCATGGAGCAATCCGTGCGCGGGAGAAAGGTCGCCGTCATCTCGGCTTGAAGGAATTGAAACCGACGAATCCCCTTTACAGGAAGCTGTTGTCCTATCGTTATTACCGATTGGAAGACTCTTCGGGCACTCGAAGTTCGAGAGACACCGGTCGGGTGAAGGATCTCATACGTCGTATGAATGTGACGATGCTTAAGCAGAAGTTCTCCGGTGAAGATCCGATCCTCGTGTTGGATTTTCTGGCCCGCTTTGTGCAGGAAGCAGACGTACTCGAAATGAGTGAGGCGCAGGCATACGTTGCGTTGCCCTACTTTCTTTCAGGAATGGCTGAAGATCAGTACAACTCGGTCAGGGGTTCGTCCAGGGCCTCAGAAGGAGGTGTTACGTGCTGGCCCGAGGCTGTACACTACCTGCTCAGGTCGTACGCGACGGGAACTGCAATCAGTCAAGCCATCGTGGCGGTTCGCGATACGAAACAGAAGCCTGGTGAAACGGAAACGTCGTATTCAACTCGCTTGAATAAAGCGTTTCATCGTTGTGGAAATGTGTTTACCGCTTTTGGGCGTTGCTCCATGCTGGTGGATGGTTTAGATCCTGGTATCAGGGCACTGGTGTCCCGCTACAGGAAGAGAAGCGCAAGGCGACGTATCTGGAACTGGTCCAGTACGCGCAGGCTGAGGGTGACACCCTCAGAGCGAGAGACCCGAGGCGTCGGTCGTCGAAGGCTCTCTTCGTCGAGAACGAGGCTTCCTCGGCATCTCTCCCTAACCCGGGACCACCTTCCGGATTTGCGGATAACATCCAGTATCTTGGCAGTCTTGAACAGTCGTTGGCAACCTCGGAACTGCCGTCCACGGTTACACCCCCCGTGGTAGATCCGGCCTTTTACGCAAGCCCCGGTCGGGTTCCCCCAGCCCCGCTAGCCTACGCGTCGAGCGCCACAAGACACTCCCGCCCGGGATGGTCCAACCCGAAGCAACTAGCATTCCAACCACAACACCCTCAGCACCGCGGAATGATGTCCCACGCCACCGGAACACGTTCAGCCCCGCTGATTTGCTACATTTGTTACCTTGAAGGTCATACTGCGTCGCAGTGTACCCTCCCCATTTGCGAGATGTGGAAGATCGTGGGAAATTATGAGAATCTCCCACCGGAGCATAAGGCTCGTGTCCCGAGTAATTCGTATGAAGACGCAAAGGCTGCGGTCCACAATGCTCAAGCTCGAGAAGCCGCGAAAACCGAGAACGGTAACAACCCTAACCTTTCGGAACGGGCTCAGCCGCACCCAGCGGTCGATTCGGTCCCGAAAAAACTAATCTTGGGAGTCTCCCCCACGGGAGGGGTGTCTTCCAAGCCGAAGTTGGAGACGCCTGAGGCGCCACCGCTTCGCTCCCCTGCCAAAATCCTTACGAGGAAACTGGCTCAAGAAGACGTGAGCTCGGACCACTTAGTGGCTCTGCGTCGTCCGTGGATACGGTCCCGTAACCTCCGCATCCCGGATCGAGTTTTGGTAATGGCCAAGAGGAACTATAAAGTTTATAGTGACCTCGGTCTCTCTAACCAGTTCATGGTTCGTCAGTTATCTGTCCTGGATACAGGTGCCGCTCCGAACCTGATCAATATCGGGATTATTCCACCCGCCATGCGGAAATGCATTCGCATTGGTCCAAGTCTGGATCTGGCGGACGCTAATAACAACCCGCTCCAGACTCTTGGAACAATTCCTCTGGTACTCAGACTAGGCACCTACGTGGTGAAGTTGGACTTCATCGTATGCGATTCTCTTGCTGCACCGGTCATCCTCGGTTGTGATTTCTGTGACCGCTTCGTGGAAGCTATCCGCCCTCGCTCCAGATCCGTGGAATTGGCCAACGGTTCGACCATCCCGATTGTACGGAAGCCCTTGCGACACGCCTCCCGTAAACGGGTACCTTTACCTCCTGCTCAGGAAGCGTCCAATGTGGATCGAGCATCTACGAAGATTCGCGTCGCGGAACCAGTTTCGATCCCGAAGGAATCTCAGGTGTGGGTCTCAGTAACATCCAAACACCACGGGTTGCAGGTTGTTCAACCGCTCCCCTCGCTCTACGAACAGCGCCGTCTCGCATTAGCAAATGGGATCGTATCCGTCGAGCCGGACAAACCCTTTAAGGTTCTCGTTGCTAACCTCGGAACTACCACTCAGTGGTTGGTTAAAAACCAGGTCCTGGGCAACATGCTTCCGCATCCGTTGGCTATCCTTCCTACAAAGATTCCGATATCCGACGTTCTCGGAATACAAGACCCTAAGGAGGGGGAGGAGGTCCCGTTCGTTCCGTTGGATCCCGCCCGGGAAAGTTCAGATTCGACTGTCGAAGAAGCTCAGAAGAGCACGACTTCAGCATCGGCAGATACTGCGTTAGACCCAGAACAGGCTTTGGATAAGTTGGACCTGGATCACATTAATGAATCTCATCGTGAGAAGTTTCGTGACATGCTCAGGGACTTTACCGCCATGTGGGACGGTTCCCTGGGGACGATAGGGGTAACCGAACATCGGATTGATTTGTTGCCGGATACACGGCCTATTGCACAGCACCCGTATCGGGCAGGCCCTAAAGCAAGGGGGGAAGAGAAATCTCAGGTGGAGAAGATGCTGCGAGCTGGAGTTATCGAAGCAGCACAATCCCCTTGGGCTTCTCCTGTTGTCCTTGTTCCGAAAGCCGATGGATCATGGCGTTTCTGTGTGGATTACCGCCGCCTGAATGCGGTTACTGTCAAGGACGTCTATCCGATTCCACGAATGGACGAGTACATTGACTCCCTGGGGAGCGCAACGGTGTTCACTACCCTCGATGCCAATTCGGGATACTGGCAGGTCCCTATTAGGAAAGAAGATCGTGATAAGACCGCGTTTGTGTGCCATCAAGGACTATATCGCTTTAAGCGAATGCCGTTTGGACTAACGAATGCCCCAGCTACATTCCAACGGCAATCGATATCCTCTTGGCGAGGTTCAAATGGACCAGCTGTCTGGTATACTTGGACGACATTATAGTGTTCTCCAATAACTTGGACGATCACCTGTCCCATGTCCGGGAAGTCTTGACAGTGCTCCGCAACGCAGGCATCACCCTGAAGCTGGGAAAGTGTGAGTTCTGCGCCGATTCGGTAAAATATCTGGGGCACATCATCCGCCCGGACAGCTTTCAATCGATGAAGCAAGAGTGAAATCACTTCGAGAGGCGAAACATCCGACTAATCAAACGGAGCTTCGATCCTTCCTAGGACTTTGCAATGTATATCGCCGATTCGTCCCGAACTTCGCCGACTTGTCAGCACCGCTTAACGCACTCCTCCGGAAAGGACAACCCACCGAACTGGACGTCTTTGACGAGGCTGAGTCGTCAGCATTCTCGTCTCTTGTCGACGCTGTAACGTCCCCGCCAGTTCTGGCCTTACCGCACCCGGACTTACCCTTCGAAGTGGATACTGACTCAAGTGCCCACCAGGTGGGTTGTGCGTTGTTTCAAGTCACGGAAGAAGGAGAAAGACATCCGATCGGATATTGGTCACGTTCGTTGAACGTTCACGAGCGCAACTACTCGGTGTCCAAGAAGGAGTGTCTTGCTGTTGTTTGGCGTTGGCAACGCTTCGCCCATACCTTATGGGTAACCATTTCAAGGTTCACACCGATCACTCGGCTCTCCGTTGGCTACTCGAAATTCGAGAACCGTCGGGCCGCCTCATGCGTTGGCGTCTCCGACTCTCGGAATTTACATTTGATGTCCTCTACAAGAAGGGATCCCTGAATACTCAGGCTGACGCCCTATCGCGCTTAGGAACATCAGCGGAAACCGAAC